>VZRO01002906.1:1100328-1146785 GCA_013397915.1 Daphoenositta chrysoptera
CTCCTGGCCCTCAAGGAGGGCTCCCAGTTTTGAATCATCTGTGAATTTGCTTAGTATCTCTTCCAGTCCTGTGTCCAAGTCATTTATGGAGGTGTTGAAGAGCAGAGGGCCAAGGATGGGGCCCTGTGGAGCCCCACTAGTGAAAAGTCACCAGTCTGATGTCACCCCTTCCATTCACTGTAACCCTTTGGGCCGGAATCATTAGCCAGTTGCTTACCCATCACATGACGTGTTTATCCAGCTGTGGACTGGACATTTTGTCCAGAAGAATCTTGTGAGGGTCGGTATCAAAAGCTTTACTGAAATCCAAAACAGAGGCAGACGCAGAGGGTCTGTTCCTGTCAAACAGAGAAAGGAGACCTGCCCAGCAAGGGTGATTCCGACTGAGAGCGTGAATGTGCCATGTTCTCCCCGGGGCTGAGGGCTCACAGGCAGCGAGGGTGAAGCTCTTCACAGCAATCACTTCTCAAGGAACTGAGCCTTAATCTGACTAAGGGACTGCAGAGGAGTAACATACCTACATACGTGTGTGTATATATATACACACATATGTATTTATAAATATATATAATGGGTACATATGGCTCGCGGCTTGAAGTGATTGACTTCTGGGAAAGATGAAAAATGTTACTGAACCCTCGTGGAAAAGCCTGAAAGAATTTAATAGAAAATTACAGCCTTTCTCAAGAATTTAATATAGAATTATATAGGATAGTTAAAAACAACAATAGAAAGGATATTACTCTCTATTAAACTCTATAGGTTTCAGAGCAGTTTAAATAGGGCCTTTTAATGTTTCTGCAAAGATTCCTATTACATCCTGTAGGGCTTTTCCACGCGGATCTTAGCAGCCATCAGGGAAAACCTGGTGCCAGTGAGTTCCTAAGCAAACAAGTCAAGTAATTCCGATAATTTACATTAGACTGAGCTTTGCAGCACTGCTGCAGCTCCACGAGCCTCTGTGGGATTCGAAACAGCTCAGGGAAACAGGGGCTTTGGAAGAGACTTTCCGTTCTGGTGTCCCACCAGTATGTGGTCATCACCACGTAAAGCAACCTTTCCTCTGTGCTGAGTGGACTTTACAGGGATCTGTTGATGTAATATATAAACACAAAGAATAGCCTTCATTTTGGACTAAGATATGATAATAATCATAGCTGCACAAAGCAGGATAAAGTATCTAGGGATACTAGTGACTGGGATACTCTCTGAAAAGCAGTCTCTGAGGCATGTTGGCACTAACCACTGCCTTCAGTCAAAATGCTGACTTTGGCCAAAGTTTTTGTTTCAGATTTATTTTTCTCACTGAATAATACATGTGTGGTGGCTTAAGCATTTTAATTGTGTTGAATTAGATACATTATGAAAGGTACCCATGTTCATAGCCCTATCTTTAACCATTATAAGAACAGTGGACAAATTATATTGGCTACAGCACCCATATAAAACACTACAGAGTAAAATGGACATACACTAATATATTGATTGATTTACCTCTTTTTGACCACACCACAAAAGATATATTTTGTGTGTTCCTCTGCCCTCAGTTTAGTGGTGTTTAAAATTACTAAATACATTTTGCACATCTCCCCCTCAGCAAAGTCATCCTAAGCATCTTAAAATCTACCTCTCATCACTCATAGTAACTTGAAAAACTGATGCCCATCTTCTTCAGTCTGCACAGCCTGACAGTATTCAACAGCTTAAAAGACTGAATGAAAACCCCAGCAGTGCTTACATTACCATTCAAACATCTGAGCTTTGCATTGAATCACTCCCTGATCCAGACAGTGACATGTGCCCATGGCAAAGTACTGTTCTGCACAAAAACTGTTTTTGTTAATTGGGGTAAATGACAAAGGTGGGGAGCAAAGTAGCGAGCTTGCTTTGTGTGTGGTATTGCAGTGTGGTGATCCTACCACAGTCCAGATGAATTTTCATACCTTTGTTTGAACCCTGCTAGACTCCTGTCACTGCAATGAACCTCAGTATTCTGTTACGCTCAGACGTTGAAAGGCCCTTTGGTTTCATTGAATGCCTTCTGCTCATGATTTTTTTTTTAACTATCCAAATATAAAAAAGGCCTAACTGTACTTCATCATGGAGCTTTTTATAATCTCTTGATATGCTTGTCTTCCCTATCTAATAACAGCCCCAACACAACCCACCTGCTATTGATTTTCTTTTAGACTGTGTAAATTTAGCTTTCTCAGCAAAAACATACTTTTCAAAAGATGCTCATCCTTTCAAGTCTGAAATTCAGTTATTTTCAAACTAAAAATCATTTGCTTATGAAACCTCAGCAGGCTGACAAAAGCAAGAATTAGTGCATGGGTCCTAAATACCTTGCCTAATTCACTCAGCTCTACAAATACTTTATTTGAGAGGTGTCTAAACAGAGAAGGAGGAAGCAAACTGTGTACCTGAGCTGTCCTTATACCCCCTCTGGAGACAGACATAAGATTCCCCTTAGTATCTACAGCAGAGGCTCAAGATGCTTCAAGGATTTACACAGTCATACAAAATTATTGATGTGAAGCTATTTATTTTTGTAAACACATCTGCAAGATGAGGTTCCAAAGGCTAGAGGGGAAAGGATGTTATATATACTGAACAGACTTGTCTCTGAAAACACATTTTCCAGATTTGTTTGTGGAAGAGCTCTCAGTGTGACTTGCTGGCTAATATTGTAAAACCAGTTGAAACATTAATTGTGTCTGAATCTAATTTTTCTCTGGTTTTCATTCTTTAAAGTCCACCCATTTTTAAATGCTCATTGGAAGCACAATTGCAAGGAGGGGAAATTCCCTCAGCCTGGTGAGAGAACCAGAAGGAAGAATCCTTCCAGGGGCAGTCTTATCAGCAAATCCATGGAGACTTATCAGAAGATATACATCCAGAGGTTTTCAAGCTGCCTTTTTCTACTTCTCCTTAGGCCTGAAGTTTGATATCATTATGGGACATTTCCAAGGCAGCAGCAGCAGCCACTGCCTAATCTTTTCACAAGATGTAAATCAGTTTCATTAATTATCATAATAGATGGTTTGCTCATGTTTTCTTGCTGGGAAAAAATACCATGTCTTATAAATTCCTCAGTGCTGTAACATCAAAGCAGCAGGGTTGGTATGCAGATCCAGAGGGGAGGGGAGACTAATTTGATGAGGATGTATATGTGATAGACAGAGATTTCATTTAAGGGACCATCCTGAATGGTGTATGCCAGACTGAGCCCTGGAATCTTATATACTGGGCACGAAAAACGTGCATCTGAGGTGCAACCCTTGAAGAACTGAAGTGATAGCTCATACCAAATACAATTAGGAAGAGCCAAAACACCTTGAAACAGCACTTTAGGGAATTAGAGGCAAGACGGAAGGAATCCTACGCTGCCGGCTGCACACAGAGGGAAAGAAGACTGGCTCAAACTGGGCTTCTGGGGGTCAGAAGGGCTCCTTTGGGACTCACAGAGGCACAGGGACCCCATATCTCTTTCCCTTGGGTTCCCACTCTGCAGCCAGGATCAACAACAATCAGGCCAAAATGGTCCTGGTCTCCCCATCACCAGGCTCCCTCCTGGTGGTTTTCTGCAGCTGAACACAAATCCCAGGAGTCCAACTAGGTCATTAGCCTGTTTCCCATGAATGCAAGAGTTGTGTTTAGTGAATCTGGCATCCCAGCCCCTAGTCCTGTACCTCTCTGCAGAAATGTCTCGCAAGTGTAAAACCCATCAGCTTCACACCATTATCTTTGCTCTCTTCAAACTTTACTCCCATTGACTGGAACCGAGAGAATCCAAGAGTGCTTTAGGGATCAGGGCACCAATCCTGCCTTCAGATGGGCAGAGTAGCCTTTCTAAAAGAAATGAATGGCATCACTTTTTTGTTCAGGAAAAAACACCTCTGTATATTATACACCAATGAGCAATAGTTTCACATCACAGAGAAGTGGTAGAAAGAGAGGAAATTAAATTTAACATGAGAGAGGAAAACAAGTAAATATTACATACTTTTTTCAAGTTAGTCCATGTGCAAGTGATTAACTTTTGCTATCGAGGGAGGAAAAAGGGGGAGCCAAGATTCTCTGTAACTGTTTCAAGAACTGAACACAGCAGCAAATATGGAAAATTTCACCAGTTTGGCAGATGCCATAAAATATTTTTATCTCAAACACCTTATGTTTGTGGTCCTAACACTGACCCCAGCCTAGCAATTTGTAATCTCAGGAAGCATTGCATTCGTTTTCACAGAATCTCACTTGAGACCAACTCTCACAAAGCTGCACATCTCAAGGAAAATTTACAGTCCCTGAACTGGGAATGTGCCACAGTGCAATGACAAACACTAGCTGGTCTGCAAAGATAGAGTGTTCCCATTCTCAGCATCCTTGGGACCAGGGGAGACAGGCTGTTGTTGTTGAGCAGCTGAAGAATGCACACTGCTCAAAGCTTAAGAATGTGGAAATGGCAGAGCTTTTTAATAAGGCCATTAAAAATGACATCTTAATAACATCTGCAATTAAAAATGCTCAGAGTTGGAAGAGACCTTCCAAAAAAACATGTGGATCATAGAACTCATTCCGTTCTTATGACTTAAAAATCTGACAGCATAAGCCTAGAAAAATGAGAGAAGTGCCTCTTCCCTGTCTGTTGTTTAAGCAGCTTCCTCAATTCCAAATTTCAGTGACAAATGATGGTTGTGTTGACCCTAGGATGTCCTTCAGCCCTGTGCAGCAGTCCACTGCTGCAGATGTTATTGCAGGAGAAGGGCGTTGCTTGTTGTGTGTCACGCCTCTATATGTCATGAATACATTTCATATTCTGCAAATTTAAATATACCTCAAGCTAAAAAACAACGCCAAGTTCTTTTAAAGGGAACTGGATAACTCAAGGGTTTGGTAAAGTAGCTGCACTTTCATTTCCCTGTTGAGGTTTTATGTGCACCCATCAAAAAGAAGTGGGATTTCTGTGAAATGAGATCTTGGCTTTTCTGGTCTTGGTCTAAAAAGAGCTGTGGGCTCTTCTTTAGATCTGTTGTGGTTATTAGCATTATCATGACACACTTGCAGGTGGTCTGGGCAAATGTGCCATCAGGGCACAAAAGCTCAGCTTAAGTCTTCCCTCTGACATGAAGGGACCTCCTACTACCACAAGTTTACATGCCCTACACCTGAACAGGCATCTTCCTACTCCAAGGCTGGTGGAATACCACCCTTGTCAGGGCTCAAATTCATGCTAAAATGAAAAAAAACCCAAAAAGGGCAAAAAGTAAAGGAAAAGAGAGCCCTTGGTGGGTTTTCTGGAGCTACCTGGCAAATCGGATAAAATGGCAGCTATGAAAGGAATATTCAAATTAAGGAAATGTTGGGATAGGGTTAATACAAGTTTGTTAATTATGTGGTAAGGACCTGCTCAGATGTACTTTGTCTCTGCATGTGCACACACACAAACACTTGCTTCAGTACCTTGCTTGAATAATAAGGCACAACAGGGCAATCATTGTTGTACCATAATTGCACTCCTCGGGTGTACGCCAGCCACGAACCCGAAGGAGGAGTGCTATCAGCAGCCTGAGAAGTATGATTATAGCCCAACAAGGCATGCCCTGTTGTGACTTATTACAATTAGAAAAGCTATCTACAGTGTTGCAAACCTTGAGGTGAGGGCTACGAGAAATGCTTCTTAATAGCCTGTGTTCTGGTAGTGCATATTTAAAATGTTGTACCTGCTGCTAGGACTCCCCATTAGCCAATCATATTGCTCAAGTAGCCTTTGAATGACATACTTCATACCCCATCTCAACTCTGTGCTGAAAGATTAGAGGAATTAGTAACATTTTTCAACCCTCTTTGAGCTCTCAAGAGACCTGCAAAGCAATAAGTGGTATACAGCAACTGAAATTACATGCCCGTTACCAACACCAAAAAAACATTGTTGAATATCTGGGGACTATTAACTGCTTTCCTTCCAAACAGATATTTTTTTTAGCAAGCAACTTTCAAGAGACACTACCTGAAAGGAAAAAATAGGGGTTTGACTTCATGCTTTCATGGGTGCACACCTATCCATTCTTCAGCTTTCAAACCAGGCCAAATGGGAATAAGGAGACCTACCCATTTTACAGGGCAATTGTGAAGATTGATTAGCACCTATAATGGCCCGGAGATGTTCACCTGGTAGGCATTCCAGGCATGCAAAAATATCAGGGAAAGCATATGTGTACAACAAGCTGCGAAATATCCGAGTGGGAGAAATCGTTCTCCCTAACAGGACAGGAATTGTTAAAACAAAGACAGTGCCTTTTCTGTGTAGGGACCCAGGCAGAAGCTCTGTAGGGGGTGTTTGTTTAGTAATCCTAAATTAACTAGGGACTATGGCAAGGATGCAGGACTAAAAAGATGTAAGGATCTTCATCCAATGCAAGAGCAAAATGTGTCCTGCATGTCCAGAAGGCTCTTTCACCTTGAATGTGAAAGATAGTTTCAAACAAAAGAAGTTACTGTGCACAGGTTCTGATGAATTCTGAGCTCTCTCTTAACCACACTGGAGTAAAAGCTGCCTCAAAACAGTCCTTATAAGAAAACAGCTAACACAGACATTGCAGCTTCAAACCATTTTGGGGAAAAAATAATAAAAGCTGGGGGGGAGATTGCATACAATATTAAATTCAGAGAGCTTTACAGCCAACATCTGGACATTGGGACAGCTGGAGCAGTGTTGTGTAATGCCTGCGAAGGGCAGAATAAAAAAAACACCTAAGAAATGGCCCGACGATACCAAATCATCAGCTAGTCAAAACACGTTGGAGCTAATGTATATTAATCACTGGAAACCTTAGATAAGTTCAGTAAACATTGTCTATTACAATATGTTAAAAAAAAAAAAAAAGGCTTTGAAACAGCACTGTGCTCAGGAGTCTGATCCAGAGCTCACTGAAATATGTTGGAATGTTTCCATTCACCTCAGTGAGTTTTGTGCATTGAGCTTTTTCAAGCCCAGGCAGCAGTTCAAAAATAACTTTACAGCATTATCCCAATTGTTTATTTGTGTATGAACGGCACTGAAAAAGTACACATGGCCAAGCAGAAAAAGAACACTTACGAATATTTTTAAATTGCCGTCACCAAAACCACTAACAACATAAAAATTCAACTATTTATGATGTTGTAACACTGGCTTTAATAGGGATGGTGGTGGAGAAACTATGTGTAATATAATCAACAAGCTAACAAACCCCAAGGTTCTCCTGAGGATTTTAATATGCAGAATGTTTAAAATATTAAACAAACAATAGTAGTGGAAATCAGGATATGATTAATAATTTCAACAATCAATCCTGAAAGTTTCTCTCCAAAATTTGTTCAAACCGTTTCATAATAAGCTCACAAACTGCAGAAAACATGACTTATATTTTAATATGACCCAATAGGATCAAAAGAAAGCTCTGTTTGTCCACTGTTGCCTGACTTTGGGTTCATTGAGCTAGGCTGAGTAGATTTGAAATGAATCAAGATGTTTAACATCTGCCTCCTGCTATTAGGATATTCTCTTCCTATTTATAAACAAATGCTTTGTTGGGGTTAGGCTGTGGATTCCACAACTTCGTGGACTCATGTTTCCTTAACAATCTGAACTTCAGGCCACAAGTAAAAGGTACATTATAAGTCTTCTAAAATCTATCAATGCATGTAGGAAAAAAAAGATTAATTAAGAGACAGTACAGTCTGCCTGCTTGGTCTTACACAGCTGGCATCTGACCACGTGCTACAAGACATCACACTAAGGCAAAACCAGACTTCTGATTAAAATTAGCTCTGAAAACTATTTCTCAATGTTTTAATTTGGACAAATGACCTTATGTTTGTGCACACTGTCTTGTCAAGACTCTCATGCTACTAAAGCTCATGTACTTCTCTAGCTACTGATATGTGCTTGGAAATCCCAGCGCTTCCATAAACACCACAAATACAAAACATCTCCTTTGTTCTCCTGGTTCCTCTCTATTTCTCTATTTCTATCTCCTCCCTTTCCATTAGAATTTATGTTAACCTCTCCTTCAATCTGCTTTCAGTCACTGTGTTAGTTTGGATTTCTCCTTTCTTACATTTGGTTCCTTGCTCCACTCTGGTCTTTTCCAGTTAATGTATTGAAAATGGACCCCTTTTCTCCACCCTCACGGACAGCCTGGTTTGTGTCTCTGCTCTCTCTCTCTCTTACCCTAATGTAACACTTTCCACTCTGCTCTTCCTGACTGCATGTCTTTTGCTCTCCGTGTTACCCTGCATTCTGCAGAAAAATAATCTTGCATAGCATGTCCCTTCCCCCCTCCCCTCCATGCAAAAAACCCCAAAACTAGCACCACTTCCTTGCTTTGAAACTTTCTTCCAGAACAGACTTCTGCCCATTCCAGCTCTGTTCTGTATGCTGTCTCCATCTTAACCTGCTTCATTTAATACTTAACAATACCTGAATGTCTTTGATTAACATAGAGTTCAAATTTAAAGTTTTTCTGTTTGTGTTCACAGCATGTTCAAGGCCAAAACTCTTAAAATACATGACTTCACAGCATAATACTGCACAACATAGGGGTAAGAATTTATATGGATACATTCACATCCAACTTCATTGCAAACAAGCAGGATCTTAGAAAACAAGGATTTCAAAAAAGGGAATATTTTTTGAGAGCAAGATTTTATGAGATCACCTATCCCAAACAGAAGGAAGATTAATAAAGCAGAAACAAGAAATATCTACCTGAGATTTTCTAACCTGTTCCTAAAACATGTAATTCTACTATTTTGCTCCCAGAGACCAGTGATGGCTCCTCCTACCAAGTGGCAACCAAATTGTCCTTGCCTCAGCATCAGCCTGTCACTTCTTGCTCTGCCCAGAGAGGGCACGGGGAACTATGTATTCTCATCCTCTTCTGGAGCAACTTTTAATGTATTTATAGGCTGTGATCATCTTTCTCTCTAAGCCTTCTCCTCTTTAGACTAAACAAACCCCAATCTTCCAGTCTTTCCTCAGGAGGTCATGTTTTCTAGGCCTCTGAATATTCATGATTTTTCTTCTTTGGGCTATCACTAATTGGTCTCCTTCCTCCTTAAAGCTGAAACCAAAGCCAACTGAGCAATGAATAGAAATAATTTCAGAGCTGATTTACTCTTTTACAGTAAATGAAAGATACTTCCTTAAAGAACATGCATTCTCCAGCTGATGGCTTGGTTTAAATATTACTTAATATAAAGCCACAGTGAGCACCTTAATACCAAAAGTAAAATAACTGAACATGATAATGCAGGTAGAGTAGCAAAACAGTAATTCATAGTCAATACTTTTGGTTTTTTCTCTTTCCTTTCCCCCTCCCCCCATTTTACACTTGAAAAAAAAAAATCATTACCTGAAGTTCTCCACCATTAAAATTCCACACACAAAGAGATTTTGGCTTACAGACTGGAAGGGAGTGGTTACACATGTTTCATTTACGAAACTAAATTGAATTTAATTCCCTGATTTTGCATATAAACTATCTGGTATATTCTTGAATTTCTAATTCAAAGAATAATCACAGAGCTTATTACTTAGCCAACAAAAGAAATGTTACTGCAAATGTTGTACATGTAAAATGATTATATTCTGATGATTATTTAATTGACTCAATGGAAAACTTGCAAATCTGGTGTCAATTACCTCATGTCCTAGGCAGGAAAAATATATAACACATTCAACCTAATATATGGCTATAAACATGATTAATGTATTTTCAGAATGCCCCACACAAGCATTATTTTCCAAAGATGACATTTTAATGATAGTTGACATGCAGTATGTGGCACATGTTGAAAATCTATCGTGTCTTTAAATCTCTCGATGTATGAACATACATGCATACAACCCCCATGGCATGTATTCTCTCACTGAATTAATTTACACTCCTAGGAGGACCATGTCCATACCTATTTTCACAGGCTGGAGTTCAGTTAGTGCAGTTCCCTAAGTTTGGTTAATCAGTCCAAATGTCTTCAGCTTAGATACTAAATGATCCTCTGCATGTAACCCATGCTTTGACTTGTAATGCGCCCCAAAATGTTTTGATCTTGACCCTCCTCATCACAAAAACAAGCAGCATGTTGGCTGCATGATTGCCTCAAGGCGACTGCACTGTAATGCTGGCCTGACCCAAGTTCACACCAGGCTTTGAACACAGTCTTTGGGACACTTTCCTCTCTTTCTCCACGTTATTTAGCACTACTCATCTACTCAGCACATTCTCAAAAGGATCTGGCTCCTTTAAACCAGAAGGGTCATCTCTTGGACACAAGCACAGATCCTCTGATCTACTTTTGGCTGAGACCAGCTTCCACCTGCCCTTCATCTGTACTGGAGACCTGAGCCCAGGAAAGTCGCTCCTGTCTGGCATCCTTGGTGTCTCACATTTTTATTTCCATCACCCCCAGGTGTTTATTTTAATGCACACGATGTTTAGGCCTCTGCCTGGCAGAAAGAAGTACAAAAACAGCACAACTTCTCAGGTGCTTTACATACCAAAGGAAAAAAACCTTCTGAATGTCATTTAACCTATGCCTACTTTGCCTTGACCTTTTCCAGATTAGGAATTATGACTCTCTTGGCAATAGTTGCAAAGCCATAATGCAAATGTGGAAACACAACGGCAGTAGAGCAAAGCAGGGGCTATTTTTCCCCCTTAGCAACATCACACTGCTACACCGTTTGGCCCAGCATGGCTGTCTCCCTGTCAAAGGTGGAGTCTGACTCTGACCGGGCTCAGAATGGGTTTGGTTCACAGAAATCATGCTCAAAATGCAGAGCCGCTTGGTATTTTTGCAAGGCAGTGACCTCAGCTGGCCAGTACCCCAGGAGACCATGTGTCATCATCAGATTGCTGTGCTGGCACAAAAAGTTAAAACCACCCGGCTGCCCCCCACTGCTCCGACCTCAGAGGGAACAAACTCAAGCAGGGCTTGGAGGCAGCGAGGCCAGTAACTGAGTTCTCCTGCTGGCTGGCTGAGTGGGTGGGTTTTGGCACTCTCAGCCCATTCCTAAAAGCCATATCTCCTCCTGAAGGGTGGGAAGGATCCCTGTCCCGGGAAATAACTCAGGGAGCAAAGCCTGTGCGTGGGGGTATTTCCTGCCTTGGAGAGATAGTAAAGGCAAGCTGCTCCAGACCAGTGGCTGCAGGGGTGTGCTGGTGCTTGTGCCAGATGGAGGCAGCCACCAGCTAGTTTAACTCCACAGCAAGATTCACATCGCTAAGCCCATTTCCAAGTGCAGCTGAAACAGGAAGGAGAGCTCCAGTTTACCAGGAAACAGCCTGGTTCAGCCAGTGCCAAAACCATTTGATTCCTGTTTTCAAAGTTTACCTGCTCAGGAACACGATTATCACCTAATCAAACACCACCTGATTCTCTTTTTACCTAGATAATAAAGGAGACCAGTTTTGTCCTAAATGTTTGAACCATTATGATACATGAATAATCTTTTACAAAACAATCCAAGCTTGTTTATGACACAGAAAAACAAACAGCAGGTGGGAAAGTAGAGTATAACCAGCCAAAAGCCACTGATGTCTGAGTGTGTCAAGTAAAGTCTCTATAGGAAGACAAAAATAAATCCAAAATCATGCATGTATCACACATGTTTCACAATCACAGACGTGTAACCCATGTAATGTAGTAATATTCAGTGCTGTCCATTTCCAAGTGGGCCTGAAATGCACAGCCTAGATTCGGTGGAGAGTAGATGAGGACAAAGGGGATATCAACCATCAAGAAATAAAGAAGGGCCCTGTGCCATTGAAGTACCAAGTCCCGGGAAAACCTACAAGAGCATTTGCACAACTCATGTTCTAGAGCAAATAGAGAAATACCTGGCAACATCTGAGAAACAGGGGTGGTTGAACACTCCTCCAGGTTTCCAGGGGAAGTTGTGGAGTCTCCACTCGAGGAGATAGTCAAAACTGAAGCCAGGCACAGCCTTGAACCACTCACTGTAACAGCCCTGCTTTGAGCAGAGGGATTGGTCTACGCAGCCTCCAGAGGCACCTTCTGACCTCTGTGGTTCTGTGAAAGAGACATCAAAGTAAACTGAACTTGTGTTCAATGCCTGAATTTAAGGACTATGTGGGGAGGTAAGTGGAAACACGAGACATGCAGAGCTTAGCAAAGGAAGGGAAGATTTCCCCTCCTTCTGCTGTGTGGTGCTGGGAAAGATAAAAAGGTGAAGGAAGCCTGGGCCAGTATAACCACTGGTTCTGCAGAGCTGGTAAATAAAGATGTGGGCTAGGACAGTTCACACAAAGGTTTCCCCAGTGCATATAAGTTATTCTAGTGAGGCTGCAAATGGCTGACTGGGGGGCTGTTACAGCCCTGTGCTGGCTGTCAAGAAGAAATTCCTTCTGCCAGAAAGAAAGGAGCGGTTTTCCTGCAAGGAATGAGCAGCTGAGAGAAATTTTGCAGCTCCGGGCGAACCTCAACTGTTGCCAAGCTGCTCCCTCCCGTCAGCCCACTCCTGTCTCCCGCCTCCCCACTTTCCCCTCTACTTCAGCCACCTGGAGCTGCAGCCCTTCCCTTGGGGTCCTCCTCAGCCTTGGAAACGGCATGGTATTCAGCTTGGAGAGGGCAGTTTTACTGTCAGACTTGTTACCAAGGAGGGTGTTCACTGCCTGCCCCGTGAAAGTCACAACAGGCAGCCGTGTGTGCTCTGGGCTGGGGTTCATAGGGGCCCCTGCCACACGTAACTCAGCCCTACTCCCTCCTGTCACCCCTACTTCATCCTCATGTGCATCCCCTCCCTCCCGCCCCAGCACGGCCATGCTGCACAGACAGCTGCCCGTTACTACTCAGTAGTTGCTTGAATCCCACTAAATGCTTGTCAAACTGCCCAGAGAGCTGAAAGTGAGCTCTTTAAATTACATTTGTTGAAAGATCCCTGGTGCCTGTTCCTACTTTTCGTTTTCAGCAACTCTCTGAAATCATAGTTTGTTTTACAGTGATGTTTTGTTTTTCTTTTCCTGCATCCAACCTATAAGTCATGGATGATGCATATTAAACACATTAACTGGGTTTCAGCGGGGCTGTGCACCATGTGTGCATAAGGCTGAGGTCTGGGACAACGGCATTTTTGTGTTTACTTTATATACTGGGAAACTGTGTGGTGTGATGCTTCCTTATGCACAGCTCAGGACAGACATTTGGCCTCATTTGAAACCTAAGAAAGAAGTTGTGTGAAGGGGAGAGGCAAAACCGCTGAGGCCATCGCCCAGGAGGCGGAGGAAAAAGCAGAGTCTGCTTGACGGGTTAGAGCAGAGCCTGGAAATCAGGACTGCTTGGATTGATGCCTGACCACAGCTGACAACGGACAAGTCCCTTCACTTTCTATGCTTCTGTTTCCCCAGCTGTGAAATTTGGCCCCCCTTTCTCAGGGAATGTATATAGAGGAAGTGTTTTGAGCTGCCCTCGCAGAACCATTTCTTTGTATACAAGGAGCTCTCATATATTTTTAGAAGAGTTTTTAATTAGAAGGAGAATAGCTCCTTCCATTTAAGAAAAACTGAGACTTCTATTCTTATTATACACTTATGACCATACACCAGGTTTTTTTTTTTGTTTTTCTTTTAATCCTGTGCCTTTCCAATTTTGCTATTAATATGTCATAAGAAAATCATGGATGGTGTCCAAATTTCAATTCATGGGAATGGAATTAATATCTCCATTAAAATGAAAAAGGGGGAGTAATGTGGGGAAGTCTCAGAAGTGCTGGCGGGTAGTAATAGTTGGACTCATCTCTCCCATCCCAGTGACTCATTCTGGGAATGGATAGTGCCTCTGTCGTCTTCAGACATTTAACACCTCTCTAACAAGATTTAGCATCAGCTGGGCTCTGTGAACAAATAATATGGAGCAACCTGAGACTTCCTAGGACATCTGTCTCTAAGCTGTGTCAGGGCCTGATTCTGTCAGAGGTAGGTGGGAGTTGGAGAGGCTATACGTCGGCATTTTTGTTTTTAATACCAGCAGTGGGGAATTTTGGTTCCAAGTCATCCCTCCCAGATCATGTTTCTGAAGATGTAAAGAAGAAAACAAGGTTCAGAAAAGAGCAGTCTGCCAAAAGGAAGAATATTTTAAGAAGATCTTTCTGACTCTCTCCAGATTATGTGTAAATTTAAGTTACTAAGAGAAAATGAGAACCATTTGTTTAAAGTTCAAATCCTGTCTGGCCTTTACTAGGCTAGGTTTCAAGCATCCTGTTTTGCCTAATCTCTGCGTCTCAATCCATCACCTTGATGCAACATCCCCATGAGAGATCTCCATAGCTCTATCCGAGCAGTTGGACTTGGGAACAAAAGTATCAGTGCTGGAGCTCTCTCCTGGCAAGTTTTGAGTGTTGTCAAGTGTTTGAGCAAAAGAAGAGTATGAAATACCCCAAAGCTGTGTGGTTTCAAGTATCTCAGGCTGAGTAGGTGTTAGAAAATTGAATTCAAACCAAACCCTGTTCTCAAACTTTTCTGACTTTTATCTTCAAGGGAGCCCCATAGGCTGAGTTTGGGCTGTGGATTCCAAAAATCTGATGGTGCCTCAACTCGCCCTTGTAATTTGGCTGTCATGGCTCTACCACAGTTCAAATTTACAGCAGTCCCACCTCAACTGTGTTGAGACAGAAATCCCAAATTCAGGAGTACATGGGACAGTCTAAAAACAATTATCAAACACTAATTTTTTTAAAATCCAATTTTTCAACAGGTTTCCCTTTTAGATATTATAAGTAGTTTCCAGATCTGAATGACATAAAAACAATCCAGAATTTATATGTAGGTACTCAAATGGTTCTGTTCATTGGAAAAACTTGAGGATTCTACAATAAAAATGTAATGAAAGCAGTGTGGCTTCCTGACATTTCCAGCATACTATAATTCATTCTATGTAATTTATAAGCCCTCAATTTATTTTTCAAAGTTCTGAAACTCGATGTTTCATTGATATATTCCCCATGAAGCTTACCTCAACATATCTTTGGTTTTTTTTGATGGAGAGCTCTAAAAGGTTAGCCAAACTAGAGGCACTGAAGGAAAATCCATGCTTCTAATAATCTCTACTCCTGCTTTCAGAGAAACTCCTTGCCTTCCCATCTTTTTTTTGTTTGTTTTTTTTTTAGGCCAGCAGCATAAGTGCATACCCTGCTCTGCCTACAGATCTCTATGGACCTTCAGGGAGGATGTGGAGATACCTCCCCCTTAACAAATTACAAGGAGCAGCACATACTCTCTTTTTACCAACAGCTTTTAAGGCGACTTTGTTTGGGCACCCACAATGCAGACACACCCAGAAAGATCAGTCAGCTCTGTTCTGGTGACACTCACGATGACAAGAATCATGCCCAGCCAGTCAGAGAAGCAGGCTATGAGAGATATCGATGAAACCACTCCTATTCATCAGACAAGGTCAGAGTGAAAAGGGAAATAACTTAGTACCACAGCCATTGTCAGTCACCTACCAGGTAAAGAGACTGTGCTCAGGAATCTGTTTGTCATTGCTAATAATTTTTTTTCGCAATATATATGCCCTCTTCCATTTCACTAATACAAAATCAGGCTATATCACTCAACAAAACCTTCGCTGCAAGCATTTTGTCAGGTTAGATGGTCGCCTGTAAGAACACTGAATATTTTACAGGCGATGGAGATTTAGGAAGATCAACTATTGCAGCCTTTGATAATCAAACTGTTGTAATGATGAGAAGACATGATGAGAAATCAGTGGTTTCCATTATCAATTACCATGGTGAGGGGAAAACCGATGTGATTTTACAAACCAGAACATGCAAGGGAGCATGCAGTCCAGTATAAGCAATAGGATCTGAGCTTTTGATATACCCCCAAAGCCTGCATCTGTGCTGACGGGTGGGGAGTACTTTCTGCTTCCCTTCATGCCCAGGATCTTCTTAATCCCCCCACGATAAACACAGGAGCCTCATGGTGTAACTGCTGTGACAATGTGGGGTGAGTGGTGCTGCTGCAAACATGTCCATCTCACAGAAGAACATCTCATGGAGCAGCAACAGAGAGGAGAGAGCCTTCTGATCACTCCTGAGCACCCTCATCTCATGCCATCAGCCCCCAGATGTGGCTGATGGACTTACCTCCCCCACAGGACTGCTGAAATGCTTTTCATGGATTTACAGCACGTTAAGGTACCGAATACTACTGACCATAGGTGATGGTCACTGAGTGGTTACTGAGATGGTTGAGATTTTCCTGAAAGCCCTGACTCTTGAAGTCATCCGGTTACATGTGGAGCTCAGTTTCCATTTTAAAGGGAAAGATTTCTAGCCCTGGTAGATGCAGAAAAGTTCTCAAAATGTGGCATCTAAGGGCTCCAAACACAGTATCCAATGCAAGGAAATGAAATTATATACTTTTAAATATATTACTATTTTACAATCAGTCTTGCAGCTCATCTTTGAAATTCCTGACATTATGTACTCAGGAATGGAAGTATCTGCTCCTTGACCTCAGAAAAGTCTTGTAATACTGACAAGTTATTTCATTAAGATATAGCATTGTGCTACAGCAGCCACCTCTAAAATCTTTTCAATTGCCCGAGGTAACTAAACAATGATACTTCATTATTCACAGGTTGCTTAAGCATTCGCTATATTAAGTGCAGGGAAGTTTAGATAACATCTAATTGCAAAGAGAAGCACTGGAAAGTTTCTGAGGGTGGCAACTGCATACCTAAATGACACTTATTTATTTAGAAGTGCTTAAGACATGCCTTTCACTTATCCTAGGCAGACACAGAGCCTTGAAATCAAAACTCATGCAATATCACTTGGCCCAGTGCCTATACTTGGAAGAACTTTTTCATCACACCCAAACTAAGGAACTCCTTTCCCAGTTTCTATCACTTAATCATCCTTATTCTGCAGACACCACCCAGAGTAAAAAACTGGGGTAAGCAGAGAACTCCTTGCTTAACTACAAGGCTGCAGATGAATCTTTTAAACATGTTACCAAAATAATAAGAAAAAATACAAATTAATTCCCCGAGTTTTGGCTACCATGATTAATTCCAGAACGAATTGTTCTCCAGCTGTATTAAACACTGAACATGGGTATTCTGACTGAAACACTGACACAACTGTAGCAATGGCAGTGAGGATGTGATGTAGCAACACTATGAACATGGCAATGGAGTAGTCCATGATTTAGTGCTGACAATCTCTAGTAAAACTGTGGCCATGAGGCAGAGTTTCAGAATTAACACTTATAGGACAGGAAAGCATGTTATTGTCATTGAGCTGGAAAGACCCACTGAATACAAGCCATGGAATCAGTGATTGCCCCTATCACACAGTCACTTCATGCTGAGCTGGACTTTTTCAGTCGTTAATATGTTGATATAAGCAAGGCCATACCCACAACGTTCTCTGTCATCCCAACCCTACTACACAAATAGGTTGGAGGCCTCTTTTGAAAGAACCTCCAACAACAGCTTTTAAAAATGTATTTCCTTCCCCCAGCCCCAGAGCAGCATATATCAAAAGAAGCTTTTCAATACTGCAGCCCTAACCCCCTCTCTTAGAAACAGGCACTTTGTGTTTCAGATAAGCTGGACCATATTTGGCATCGCTCCAGCCCCATTTGGAATGTGCGCATGTGGCGGTAGTTTGTTAATTGTAGAAAACTTTACCATTGCTCACTTTCGGTGAGGCACCTTTCCAAGGGAAGGAAGCTTGTGCAGCTCCCAGCCAGAGAGCGCTCTGTTCAGCAGTGTACAAAGAAAAGCTTCTCACTCCAGGCAGGCGCACGCACATGATTCCAATATCCTCGCTTCGAGTTTGGAAGCTGCAGCTGCTGCTTTAGACCACAGCAACTGAAAACACCCCAGGGGGAGAGCAAGCAAGAGGTTCAGATCCTGCATGCAGAGCCATGACAGCAGCGTGGCTTGAGCCCTGCTGCAGCAATCAGCCATCGGTGCAGCACATCGTATGGGGCTGAGAGAGCTTTCTGAGGCAGGTGGGCATGCAGTGAGAGAAAAGAAAATGAAAGCAACCTGGTTTTCATCTAGAGGAGAAGTGAGGAGAAGAAGCCATGGCAGAGGGTTGTTCTTACCAAATTATTTTCTGGACAGGAAAGTGATACTTGTGCATAAAGGCAGCAGTGCAGGTGATTTGCACAAATGCCTCCAATAGCACCAGAGACAACACACAGCTAGGCACAGAATCAGGCCTTTAACAAGTAAGGACAAATAAGGGTAGCACCAGAGCACACTTTCCTACTTATCACCTCTACTGCTTCTCCAGATCTTACTGACTCCTGTGGGGCCTCTCTGCTCTGCTCAGTTGGTGTCTTTGCTAAAACATTCAGTGACACTGCAGGGAGAGAAGAATCTACATCATCAGGATCTGTTTGGGCAAGCCCAATGTGGGCTTGTTTGGCCTGATCCTCTGTAAAATGCTAAATATACTGATGGTACTTCAAAACAGTTCAGTACTTTATCCATATCCAAGAGTGTATGGCTTTAATAAAATCTGCTTTGGAGCACTTTTTGGTGTGCTGTGGGTCTGAGAATTCTCTGTGGTTTGTGGTCACTTGTTTTTCTAATATTTTGGTCAGTGTCCAATCTCACTCGTGTAGCTGGATATACGCATGTAATTTCTGCTAGAATTGAATTTTCCACACAGCACAACTTTATAGCCCTCTGGTGTTCCCTGACACATGAAGAGAGGTTACCGCCAGCTTGACCAACTTTTATGTATTCATGCTTTCAAGTAAGGGGCAGAATAACATTAACTGATCTCTTCAAAGTCCTGTAAAAGTGCTTTAAAGTGGCCTAGCCGTCCCAACAGGAAACAAATTTCACCATCTTCTCTTTTGTGACAGCAAATGTTTCCTGAGGTGTGGGAGACCTCAGAGGGAAAGCTGGGATTTGACGGTTTATGATCCCGTCACTCATTTTAAAGCACTCAACTACAGTTCATCAACCACCAAAGGCCTTCCTCAGAAAGATGCTGGGTGGAGGGGCGCTGGGGGTGCTGTGGGGGCTGTGGTGGGCAGGGTTGCACTTAGGGCCCTCATCACCCCCATGGCACATCACCACCACCCAACAATGCAGCAATCAGAGAGTCCCAGGGCAGGATAAAAGGGGATTTCTCCCATGTTCCCCACTGACAGATCTGGCCTGAGGGCAGCCTGAAGACATCTGAGGGACATCTGAGAGGAAGTCCCCAAGGAGCTGGTGGAATTACTTAGGCTGAGAGATGAAGATCTGGGCCTGGATGAGGCTGCGAGAGGTTCGCCACTGCAAAGCCAGCTCCCAGTGGGGCCATATTTAAAGTCCATCTGATGGATGTAAATCCTGTGTCAGCCTTCAGCAAATGGATGCAAGCCCCTCAGGAGATGAGGACCATCAACCACTGGAGGTTCCTGAGGCTGTCAGGCCTTTTTAGCTGGACAACAATGGCCAGACCAAGGAAATGCCTTCTGGAGGAGCAAAGCAGAGCTTGTGATTCTCATCCCCCTGCTGAGCCAGGGGCAGCAGCCACAAGAAATGGGATACAGAGATGTTACCAAGGGTCCCAGGGTTTTAAAGCACCCACTGGTGGCCTGCCAGGTGCAGGAAGTATTTTTGTTGCCAAGGTTGATCAGACTGGGGGCATTTGGCCACTCTCAGAAGCCCCTGAGACGGCTCCAGGTATGGCATATTAGGGTTTGGGCATCTCTTGGGAGGTGTGAGAAGCCTGTGGGAAGAGACGCCCTGTCTTGGTCACATGCTCTGGGAGTAGCTGATCACCAGCACTGGGGTCAGAAAGCCATGTCCCCCCAGGTCAGGTTGGCACTGGTCCCTGGGGGTTATTTTACCTTTCTCTGCATCACTGAGCATGGCCACTTGTCAGGGCTCCTTTGGGCCATTTTGGCCAGGTGCCAGCTGCTCATGCTCTACAAAGGTGGCCTTTGTGCCTCTCATCTGGGGGGAGGAAAATTTCAAGACTCCCAGAGTGGCTCCAAGGGTGAACCCCAGGGATTGCTGCTTGTTCCCTGTGGCACAAAGCACAGAACCTTATCAGGGCTCCTCTGCACTCTTGTGATCATCAGTCATTTAACCACACCAACATTCACGGATAATTTCAAGTGGGCAAATAAAAAGCAAACTCGTCAGTCCTTCTGGGCAGGTATCCTCCAGGCACATGGGGCCTCTAAACAGAGGCCATTGCTTTTCAGTGTTGGATCCCTGCCTGTCCAGCCATCTCCTTATCCATGTCAGCAACAACCTTCCTTTTCACTACATAGCTGCAGAATTAATTTAAAAGTTCATCAGCAAGCTTTATTCACACTCGTGGAGAGTAAAGTGTATCCCCACAGACAGCAGGGACATGAACTGCATTGCACTGGCCCCGCAGGATTTGGTCTCTTGTAGTTTCTCAGTGGGCACCTGAGTAGCACTGGTTGGGCCAGAGGGCCAGTGGGCACTGGTTGGGCACCTCCTGCCATGAAACTTCCCAATGGAAGCTCAGTCAATGCCAGCCATGGATATTTTCTCTTTAAGAGGCAGACACCAGTTCTGAAAGGGGCTGGACTGACACCACCAGCCCCGTGTTCAGAGCCCACCCACACACCTCATCCATGGCTCGGCTGGCTGGCAGAGGCTGGATCTGGTTGTGACTGTGTGGAGTCGGAGTCCAGCAGGTTACTCATGGGTGGAAGCCCCCTTAACACATCTCTCAGGCTCCACCCTTCACGCTTTGTGGTCATCAAGTGTAGGAAACCGGGAAGTTCATGGTCAGGTCTTTTGAATTTAGATTGCAAAATAACATTGTTGAAGAACGTATGTTTCCTTGTCCACATCATATTCTGGATTTCATGGCACCCATGAGGAAGAAAAGCTCTGTCTCATGGCAAAGTTCTGTGGCCCCCACCCTCCCCACCAGCTGAAGCTCTGACAGAAGAGACATCCCCTACATCAATAAATGCTCCTTGCATGAGGAACTGCAGGGTAGAAATAGGTACCACCATGGCAGGTGGAGTGACACAAGTTTCTGCTCCAGTCTGAAGACACTGGAGGAGGCAAATGCTCCTGGAGGCATGAGTAGATCACAGGGTGACAATGAGCCATGCATGGGATACAGGTAAGAGTATTCCTGTGTGTCAGGCAAGAAAGGCAACCATGGTGTAACGCCCTGGTGAGAACTCACCTGTACCCCTATGGACATTTCTCATTCCTCAAGTTCTAAAAAGACAAATTCCATCTAGGATGAAGGCAAACAATGCCTGAGCAGTTGATTAAGGGCATGGAGGACCTCCAGAAGAGGAAAATGACTGCAAGGATAAGAGAAAGGCTGAGAGGGTGGCCATCCCTTTCTATAAAGATATCAAGAATGAAAGCCAAAGGAGGAAAAGTCTACATGCTTGGAAAAATATTGTAAAGAACATAAAATCATTCAGGACTCTTTTTTAGAAGAAGACTTCACCATAAACTGTGAACTAGCAAATGTCACTTGGTGCACAGTTGAGGAAAATTGAGGAAATCCTGCATGCCCTCTACAGCTCTGCAAAGATCATGCAGAGTGAATCAAACCCTTTTCTTTCACCTCTGACACTGCCACAATGAAATGAATGTATATGGTATCAATTCCCATATTTACATAGTCTGAATGTACATACAAATTTCGGCACAAATGTATAAAATGACAGCAATAATACCTTCCTTACTATTTCAGTACTCAAAATACCAAATCCTAAAGGGACAAGACATTTGCTGGGGTTTAAGATAAGCTCTGGACACCTTCCCACAAAGTGAGGTAGGTAGGCAAATAACTCTCAGAAATGTTGAAGCCATAAATATATGGTGAAGTGCATTATGGTGGATTGACCTTGGCTGGCTGTCAGGTGCCCACCAAGCCACCCTATCACTTCCCCTCCTCAACAGAAGAGGGGAAGAAAATGCAATTAAAGGCTCATGGGTTGAGATAAGTACAGGGAGATCACTCAGCACTTGTGTTCTCTGTTTCACCAGATCATTTTTAAGAAAAACAACAAACTGTATCTCTTCATAGCAACAGAGGGTCTCTCAATCTACTTGTAACTGCTTTACTCAATAGAACTTTACACCCAAATATAGCAAATGATAAAGGAGACTCACATTACTGCTGCCGAAACTGTCATAGCCCTTCACCTTGCACGTGGCTGAAACAGTTTCAGGCCCTGCACAAATCTTTCCACCTGTGAACAGCTCCTCTAGAACCCTAAATCAATAAGCCATTCCTGTATGAACACTGAGTTCAGCGCTGTTAGATGTTCCCAGTCCAAGGGGTTTTAGCTGCTGTATTAAAACATTGGCTTTAGTTATTTGGGTTTTTTAAATGCCCACAGACTCCCAAGGAGTGCATTCCAACACATTAAAATGTATTATATTATTGCAATATTTGTAGTAGCACTTATTAAAACTGTGTTCAGGGAGTTGGGATCATAAATTCTCCTGGTCTGCATCCATACTCGGGCTGGAGTATGTTTATGTTTGATAGATGGGCTGTAAAATGAGGGCACATTCTCACATGGGAAGTGTGAATAGTTTCTCCACTTATTTATTGCAGTTGATGTTACGTGGGGCCTGGGACAAACCTTGTGTTCCAGACAGAACTGACAGAAGGGGAAATGATAGTGAAAAGAGAGTGCATTGTCAGAGCCCCTGAATAAACATCAATTAAATCTTCCAATTTATTTTCTTGGACTTTGAATCAAGCAGACAGTTTTAAAAACCATTCCTGATCTCCATGTGTTCCTTGCTGTAGTTGTTACACTGTTACAACACCAAAAGCTTCCCAGTGCTGGACCTCATTCTGAAGGGCTGAAAAGATGCATAAAAAAGGGTTTGGTTAAACCCCACCAACATGTCCAGAGAACAGAAGCAGGAAGATATGGGAGAGGTTAGGCTTGAACAAATGTGCAAAATATACTATGCTGTCTGTGCTAGAAATTTGCACTCTGATGCTACTTCTCTTATTACAGCTGGAGTATGGTGGTATTTGGATGGCTAGTTAGAGCTTTTAATCTCAAACTATTGCCCTTTCTGTAAGGCTGAGCTTCCATTCTTACACAAGGGCCTCTTCCAGGGCCATGGCTGGTTAATCTCACTGAAGTTAAGAAAGTAACAGCCTTCATAAACATTAAAATCCTTCACTCTCTTACAAAGCAAAGGATGACAAACAAGGCTATAACATGAGATGATGATACACTAATCATGACTCAATCAGGAAGGCACTTGAGGGAGATCTCACTATTTGCAAGTTACTTGCAAATGTGTTCTTTAACCTTACCAAAATCAAGTGTGTTTATTTTGGCTGAAGTAGGCAAGCACAGAGAAGTGAGTGAGGCGAAACAACTCTTTATCAAAGCAAATCACAGTAAGAGAGCATTCTATCTCCTTCAAAATAAGATAGAGAAAACACCACAATTTAAGAATGCTCTGCACTTTTCAGAAAGGAAGGTGCACTAAGCAAAAGCCAGACATTTTAGAGTTACAGCTCTTCTTCTGTCAAATTTCAAGTGGCAGATTTAAATGGGGCTATGGTCACAAGGGTATGAGGCAGGAAAGGTTCATGAATTGTGAGGAAAGCCGATGTTTTCAGAGCAGGTGATGACAAGGAAGGTAGTGTAGGCAAGAGAGGATGGCTTTCAGGTTGAACATACATTTTCTTCATTTCACATGAAAAACACTAGGACTGTTTCTCTCTTATTTAATTCCCCAAGTTCACTTTAATAGTATGTTTACAAACAACCTATAGCCTTTATTTAGTATTAAATATATAACACTACCGGAAAATGTGGATGTGAAGGACATGTAAGTACCCCCACATACAAGCCTTGGGGATAAGGAATGGGAATGGCTGTGTACCCAGGTGCACAACACTCTTCTCTCACACATGCTCAGACTCAGCCTATTAACAATTATAAAGAACCAGTGATAGAGAGGACTGTTATTTGCAGCAGTGTCACTGGGACTTCGAGATCCCAGCCAAAGTACTAGGATCTGTTGCAATGCCAGCTGCTAATGTCTTTGTGTTCAGATAGAGACCAGTGACGAGTGGTGTCCCTCAGGGCTCTGTCATGGGACTGGTGCTCTTTAATGAGAAGAGGACATAGCCTCAAGCTGTGCCAGGGGAGGGTGAGGTTGGAGATCAGGAAGAATTTCTTCACAGAAAGAGCTGTGAGGCATTGGAATGGGCTGCCCAGGGAGGCAGTCGAGTCACCACCCCTGGAGGTGTTTGAGAAATTACTAGACATGTTCCTTAGTGATGATCTAGTTGACAAGGGAGTAAGTCAGAGCTTGGACTCAACAATCTGGGGGGTCCTTTCCAACCTAAGCAATTCTGTGATTCTGTAATATCTTTATGAATGACACAGTGAGATCGAGTGCACCCTCAGCAAGTTGGCAGATGACACAAAGCTGAGCAGTGCAGTTGGCACAATAGAAGGAGGGGACCTGGACAAGTTTAAGAAGTGGGCCCATGAAGCCGTCATGAAATTCAGCAAGGTCAAGTGCAGTGTGCTGCACCTGCATCAGGGCAATCCCAGATGTGAGTCCAGACTGGGAGAGGAACTCACTGAGAACAGCCCTGGAGAAAAGGATTTGGGGGTGCTGGTGAATGAAAAGCTGAACATGAGCCAACAGTGTGTGCTTACAAGCCAGAAGGCCAGTGGTATCCTGGGCTGCATCCAAACAAGGGTGGCCAGCAAATCAAGGG
Source organism: Daphoenositta chrysoptera (assembly GCA_013397915.1). Classification (NCBI taxonomy): domain Eukaryota; kingdom Metazoa; phylum Chordata; class Aves; order Passeriformes; genus Daphoenositta; species Daphoenositta chrysoptera. Next base: position 1,125,083 of record VZRO01002906.1, read on the forward strand.
AGGTGATCGTCCCCCTCTACTCTGTCCTCACAAGACCCCACCTGGAGTGCTGCATCCAGGTCTGGGGTTCCTGTAGGAGCAGGTCCAGAGGAGGCTACAAAGATGATCAGAGGGATGAAGCACCTCTCCCTACGAGAACAAGCTAAGAGAGCTAGAGTTATCCAGCCCAGATATGAAAACATTCTGAAGAGAACCTTCATTGCAGCCTTCCTGTACTTCAAGGGGCCACAAGCCCCAGAACTTCAAGGGGCTTATAAAAAACAGGGAGGGCAGATAGTGATTGGACAAGGGGAAAATGGTTTTAAACTAAAAGAGGAGAGATTTTGATTACATGTTAGAAAGAAAACCCTTACTCTGAGTGGTGAGGCACTGGAACAGGTTGTCCAAGGAAGCTGTGGATGCTCCCTGGAAGTGTTCAAGACCAGGTTGGATGGGGCTGTGAACAATCTGGTCTAGTGGGTGACACCCCTGCCCGTAGCAGGGGGCTGGAACTAGATGATCCTCTAAGTTCCTTCCAACCCAAACCATTCTATGATTCTATGTTGTAAACATAACATAGGCATGGTAGGCACAATGGGTGAGGGAGAAGAATGTATAGAATGTCAGTGGAAACCAAAATGATTTTATAGAGTCATGAATCCCAGTCAGCATCAGGAACTGGGAATAAAAAGCAAGTCAGGATCCCCTTCACTTCTGTCTGCACGTCGCTGTTGATGTGCCCTCCGAAGGTGGTGTGACAGGACAAGCTGTGTCTGTGTTAAACTGGCAAATCTGTCTCATGTTCTACCGAGCACATGTCCAAATGTAACAGAAACATAAACATATTAAATTATGTGCCAGAGAACAAATCTGCCCAGGAAAGTTGCTTGACACTCCGATGAAGAGCTGCAACTGAGAACCTATTGAGGCAGCAGTCTGTAGCTATCAGCTTTGAGCGATTACATTCCTGAATCCTGAAGGGAAATGGTTTTCCATAGAGGAAATGCCAGTATGAATAGGGAGGAGGCCAAAACTTGTGAAAGCAGTGCTTGGCAGAGACTATTCCAGCATGTTTTGCTGCTTGCAGTATTCCCAAGCAAGGGGGACAAGCAGGAGAGAGTAGGAGCAAGGTAGCCCCATTGCCTTCATAAATTTCAGACTCACCCAGGAGAAAGATTCTCCTTGAAAGAATTAGGAGCTTTCTTCATCCATGGGTATTCCAGAGGCATGTCAATATACTAAGAGTATAATGGTTCTGATTAAGAGTGTATTTGGCTATGGCAGCATTCCTGCAATAAGTATCTCTCTCATTCAGTATGGTACCATTAAGCAAGGCGTTCTGTACTCCAATAACCTCAGATGGCCCCTGACAGTGGTGGCTGGGCTGCTCAGGAGCTCTGAGTCCCTGGTCCAAAGTGGACAAAAAAAGCCTGGAGAAGCTCTTTTGCCCAAGTCAGATGTGCTGTACAGGGTCAGAGCTAGAAATAGTGTCTCTGTGTGGTCGCATGAGCTCCAGGGTGTGTCAGATCTCCCACGTGATCAGCTTTTAACAGGCTGGTGGCATCAACTCAGGGAAACTGTGCTAAACCATTACAAGTTTGTAACTGCAAAATTTTGCCTGAAAATGGAAAAACGATTTCTTGTTCATTGCTTTGGCAACTGATCTGCCAGTACAGTGATGTCAGTGCCCAGACAAGGCCATCACTGTCACAACTGAAAGAGCTGAAAAAGCGTAACTTCCTCCCCTTTCTTGAAGGTAGAGAGAAGCAAGGGCTGACCTTTGAGAAACTCTGCCTCACTGGTGTCTAGTAACAGCGAGGAAAGCAAAACAAGCCAAAATTTATATGAAGCCTGTGGATGGAAATCTGCCAGGTATGCACAGACAGCTTGGGTTTGCAGAGGGGGAAGGTAGGATGTATACACAGGTGAAGATAAAAACCCTGGAATTTCAGTGATTACATGGAATGTGAAGTCAGCATTAATTGAACTTTTGATTCAGATCCCAAATTTTAGTGTTGTGATAGTACTCTCTGATCAGAGATAAGAGCAGTGAAAGTAGAGACAGGAACAGATGGTTTGGGTTAGGGTCAGGTTAAACTTTCTTCCTCCAAAATAGCTTCTCACACATTACATTTAGACCTAAGTTCCATATTTTTCCTCATGCTTTCATTTGCTATATTTACTTAGACTTGGCTATTTCCTCTTGTACGTAATTTCCTGAGGCAAGACATAGCAAACCAGTGGCTACTTCAAGTAATCTCAAGTTTAATCTATTTCAACAACCATAAACCATCCAAGTAAGTTTCCTTATCTTCCAGAACCATCATTCTTTTCTGTCTTTGCCATCTGACTATCAACTCAAAATTTAGCAACCCCCCACTTACATATGTGAAAAGCTCACAGCTCTTGTCTTTTTGAACTGCATAGGGTCTGTAACATGAGCGTGTTTATTACATATTGTATCTTCCTGTTACTCCTTCTAGAATACTAAAATCTGATTTCTTCATGTCCATTCACCTATCCAGACCTTCAGCAATTTCCATCCTGACAGCCAATTTTTTCTATATTACCTGGATGACATCCATGTAAAACAGAATTGGAAACTTTCCCTTCTTTGCTAGTATTTGCCTAAATACAATCAATCTCTTCTGACACTGTCACTGACTGCCCCTTTTTTAATGATATCACCTTCAATCTTTCAGTCTTGATCTTCAAAGAGTAGGTAACAGCCCTCCCAGTTACCTACACTAGGTTGCTATCTTCTTTTAACTCCTACTCTCAATTATGGATCTCAAACCATCCTGATTTTCACGTATAAAAGGCATGCATGTGTGTTTGTGTGTCTATCTCCATTCCTAGATATACACAGCTTACACTGCTACACTTGATCACATATTTCTGAACAGGTGTTCCCACGTTTTCAAACTGAAAGGATGAAAATATGAGTCATTATTCCTTCCTATTTATTATACTTAAATTATTTTTGCAATTGCTATATAAACATAGATTGTATTATCTTCTGAAATATGCCAAAGAGAAACTTACCCTTTTTCTGACAGGACAGTATTTTCTGAGAAAGGTGCATGGCACAGAACCTTAGCATGATAGTCTGACAGAGTTCCTAGGGCCAGCCTGCACATACAAGTGACTGCTTGTGCACCTATTTATTGTTCAGCTGTGAGACCTGGTAAAACTAAGAACTGCTTCACTTGCCAAGGGAGGCACACTTTTGCTTTGAAGAGGATCTTCCACATAGAGGTTATGGTCCATTTTTATAACAGCATCTGCTTAGGTCAGTGGTTGATGAACTTCTATGTACTGGGATCTGCTTCCTCCTGCTGCTTCTCCAAGCCTCAGGATATCTCCTGAAATAAACTGCTTTTAGGATTTCCTGTGGGATATAAGCCTCATGTTACCTTACTTAAGGTGAGATTCAGCCTCGGCTGTGTTAAGTCATGTCAATTAATTGACATTTATCCACTCCTTGCCTCTCCCCATCAACTGCCTTTCTCCTCCCTCCTTCGCCCACTCCTTTGCCCTAATCAATCCCTCATGTACTTTGGTCTGTTCAGAGTGAGCCTTCCTTCCTGCCGTCAAGTCAGAGAACAGACCCAGGCTTCATCACACCAGGGAAAAAGGTATTATTATATAATACTACTTAGCCTTTTTAAGAGTGTTTAATGCTCAAAACTGCCCAAGCATGTACTGGTTCATATGACACAGAGCAGGAAATGATTTATAAAGGGAGAAACAGAGGCAGAAAGGTAACAGGAGTTGTGCAAGGTCTCACAGAGAGATCATGGCAGGGTCAGAAGTCTCCTGGCTTCTAACTCCAGACTTTTAACTCTTTGCTAATTTTCTAGAATGTACTATGTTTTATGTTTTTGTTTTATACCCCAAATTACTAACTGGTCTACACTAGAACCCCCCGTGTCTTCACTCAGCATACAAAAAGCTGAACTGTGCAGGCATGCACTGCATGTCGCATGGGTAAAGGAGAAGTTGACTCCTTGCTTCCAGGGCAGAGCTCACAATAACCCTAAAGCCCAGGCTGGCATTGATACTGCCACAGAGTTGGTTCCTTAGGAGCTGAAGTGCTCAGCTCTCCACTGGGCCCCGAAGGGCTGCACCCAGACTTTCAAACCACCTCCAGATGAGCTGGTTCACCAACACAGCCCAGCTCAGCCACGCTGAGACACCAACGGGCTCCCTGCGTCAGGCACAGCACCTCAGCCGGCTGCTTCTTTCCCCAAAGCCAGAGCTTCTCTCCTTAGGTCTGGCAAATCCAAACAGGTGACAACTCCTACAGCATCGAAAAGTACTTTTGGAGCCTGGGGCACAGTGGCAGGTCAATATAGCCTCATTCAGAACCTGGCCTTTTACAGATAGAGCAGTTTTTAACATCTAATGAACCCTCGACTCCTTGCAATGTTTTTTCTAATACTTCCTGGTAATTTATGCATGTAAGCATATAAACACATGTTAAAAGTTTTCTAGACTTATGGGTAGATACAGGTTGAAATTTCCGAAGTCTATATAAACAGACACAGAGACACACACACATATTTGTATGTATATATATAAAACCGTACAGACTGTGTCAAAACCAACTGCCTACCCACTGCCTCTAACCAGACCTGAACTACAGCGTAAACACAGACAGGCATATCCCCTCTGCATGCAATATGTCTGATTAAATATTTTGTCAACCAACATGTTTTGCTGGGTTGGTAGAGGATTTCCAGAGCATTAATTTTTGTTTCTAAAGGCCTGTTGGGTTTCCATGTATCCTACATTCTTCTTTTTTGTTAGATTTTTTGAAGGGGCTCAGAAAACATGTCAAAGTAACTCCAGAGAAAGGGGCTAAAAATATAATTCTGTAAACTGAAGGAATAAATACTACAAGTCACATAATGCATTTACTTTTAGGCTGAATAATTCACTCTTGGCAAAAGAATGGCATCAGTACACTCCCTCACACATTGACCTGTGCTTTTCATATTACTGCTGGTTTCACTAGTCATTTAAAGAGGTCTATAGTATCCCTCATTTATAATTGCAAACAGAAATAATAACTATTACAGTAATAAGGGACTATTGCTACCAGGCAGACATCAGGCCAATTTCACTCCTGCATCCCAAGGCTCCCAATCTCCTTTTTTCCTCTCCTTGCAGAGCAAAGAAAAGAGGGAACCCTGCTCAATTTCAGTGTGGAGGTGCTATGCTCCACTGACTGCTCTTGCTCGTGGTTTGAACACCAATAAGAGCAGAAAACTACCCCCAGTAAAAACTAGAAAGTCAGTAATATAAGAGCAAGATAAGCGCAGTGACTTGACACATATCCTGAGGCAGTGAATTTGAATCCATTCCTTGATCTGAAGTGCCAGACAACTTTCAGGTTTTTGATATGCGTATGCTGCAGTAGCTTTTATTGAAACAAAGAAGAGAAGGAGAACAAAGGATAAGAAGAAAAGAGAGAGCATCTTTTCCCAGTTGTGGCATATCCAGTCAGAAGATTTTACTTGGGTCCAGAAGGCTTAATGCTAAAATGCAATGATAACCCTGCCTCAGACTGTTTGCAGCACAGACTTCGTGAACAACTGTGCTTCTCCATCCTGATGTTTTAGGAGACTTTTTGTATGTATTAGAAGAGACAGCGTGTCTCAACAGAGGGGCCGCCTGGGACAGAAGGGACTACTGGTGAATTTAGGAAGAGCATTTAAAACGTTACTGATTTGGCATATACAAATCCTCCTGCTCAGGAATCTTCCTCCTGCCTTTCTGCTACAAAAAAATCCACAGCTCTGGCTCCTCTGCACCACCCTACCCTTTCCCTGGTCAGGTGTTCATGGCACCAAACTCACAGGTAAGCACAGTGGGCACAACTCTGCTGAAGCCAGGGAAGTGGTGTGAATTTGGCTTGTCACTGCCCCAGCACCCTGACCAAGTGTGGATGAATGTTCTCTGCCCTCAGTGCCTGCGGGCAGCCAACAGCTGAGCCCTAATCCCCCATACACACCCAGCCCTGTTTGCATGGCTCTTCCCGGGCTCCTGCTGTCCACACTGAGCCAGGCCTGGTTTTAATCACTTTCCTGGTTCTTACATTCAAACCTGTCATCCTAGTAGTTCATGCTCTACTATTTTGTCTCCTACATATCCTCTTAAAAGAACTGTGCTGCTCCAAAATGAATAAGTCTTTTTTGTAGCCAAGGACTATGGAAGATTGCAGCACAAGTGATATTCCCATTTATACCACTCAATGTATGGAATTACGGTTCTTTGGGGAAATTCTAATTAGTTCAATCACATCTTGTGTGGATGATTCAAATCTACCACATTAGTTTGTGTAAAGATACTCACTTTTTTTTTTCATTCTGGATGCATAATTTACTAATCTTCTACAGAGGAAATGTCTGGGGTTTTTTCTATAGTAAAAAACCTCTTAACATTTTCTTTTACTGAATATTATTGTATTAGTTCTAGTGTATCATCTCTCTAACTTTAAAAATATTATACAATGCTTTACTTTCATTTTCAAATGGAGGTGGCTTAACTTTTTTCAAAAGAGAAACAATGGTTTTTAATTTTTTAATAGTTACTCAAAGAAAATCTTCACAATATTCCTTGGTTCATTGAACAGGTATGAATGTTTGTCCAATTTAAAGGCATGTATGTGATAGGCAGATAATGGGTGGATCACCAGATTCACTCTCCTGAAATCACAAGCAACCATGTAACTAGCCACAAGAATTTAGAATTCTCCTTTTTATGTGCACAGTTATCCACACAGGTGCTTCCAACACCTAGAGGGCAAAGCTACTCATCTGCTGGCTCCCTGCAGAAACAGGGGATCTGTGGAGCTGGAGTGTCTGGACAAACACAGGAAACAGTGTCCCGGACTAATAAGGAAGAACAAAACACCTCAGCAGCTCCTCTTTGTGTGACTTGGCCATGCAATTGCCAAGCTGACAATCTCTGCTCCATGGGGTGAGTGGTGCAGCCAGGAACCTGAGAGGTTTCCCACTATCACTGGGATGCATCTGCTCTTTCCAACTACAGTCTTTGGCCATTCCTCACAGGAATGCGAAGAGGCTTCATAAGTTATACTTTATGAGAGAAACACACCTTTTTGCTTCTTGGTAAGACCAGCCAAGGCAACTCTTCCAAAATCAATACAATTTGACATCTTAACAAGCAGGAAGCACCTAATTTTCATTTCAGCATACTTTCGGGGACAGCAACAGCAAAAAAAAAAAAATAAAAAAATAAAAAATCCAGGATGACTCTGTTAAATAATTCCTATCCCAAATTTACCAACACTAGTGGAAAGACAACTTTGCTTCCTTGACCTAACATCTGCATCAAGAAGCCAAGGACTTCACTCTTCCAGTGCTTAAAAATTTCCACAGTTCCACTGTGAAGCACAAACTGCAAAGACCCGTTTGAACTTGTACCACTTAGTTTAAAAATTTTGTTTATTATAGCTCTTGTTTTGCTTATATCCTGTGGTACTTAAAACAGCACAAAATCCATCATACCTTAAGAAGCAAGCTGTGTTGCAGCCAGCACCAAGGACTGTTCAGTATCTGCCTCATGAACACTATCAGAAAATCAGAGAACTTTTTAGCTATTGAAGGCTGAGGATGTGCGTTTTGACCTCTTCTCTCTATTTCACAGAGACATTCATGGGAACAGAGTCCTCATTGTCTGCTTGGTAATATTCTGGCCTTTGATGCTAGAAGCATGTGGCAACACTAACAGGTAACACCAGCCCATCACATAAACGAAAGTCCTTTGAACCTGTAGAGCAAAAATCACAAATCATTCTTCCTGTTGTAGACCGCTGATTTTTACAGCTCGAAAAGCTTCTACACACAGGGAACATCCTGAGAAAACTATGTGGGATGTGCTTCATAGGGATTTGGTGATGATCCATCTGATATCCCAGATGCAGCTCATTGCCATAAAGGCCAGGGACCAGGGCATGAAAACTCTTTTCACATGTTGTGTACTAAAATCAAAACCATTTGATTTGGGTAAGCAACCCTCATTTTGAAGAGGCTGTAGCCTGTATGCTACAAAGTACACACTCATCCCTTCTTGAGAGCAGTCAGGTTCAAAAAGCTTGTTGCCCTTATTGTTGCTCCCCCTCTTCAAAAGATGCAATAGTACCACAAAGACAAGCTCTGCTACCAGGCTGACCAGAGATGCACTACAAACTTAAGAAAAGCAGTACAATCTGTTAGCAAAAAACGCCTTCAACTACTTCCCCCCTGCCCCAGTTCCAGTGTTCTAAGCCAGCTGCCATTCAGGAAATTAAATTCAATACCTATGATGTGATTTTTGAAAGTGCAGCTTTTCAGCAAAAGAGAGATGAAGTATCTCCAGTATTTCTGAAAAATCAAACTATTTAATGGAGTGCCTGTCTGACAAGGCCATAAGCCTAACTTGACACCCCTGTTGTGAAAGCCTTGGGCTTCAATTAATGGCAGGCAAAGGATGCATAATTAATATAGCAAGACACCAGGAAATGAATATGTTAAAGTTCCTACTGCAGTTTTAACTTTGTCACAACACACAGGTTTTTAGCTGGCTTTCTCCATGGAGGTGAATTTCCTGTTTTTCCTGGTTAAATGTATATACCAGAAATTACTCATTAAATGTCAGGAAATGCAATTTGACTGCCTTACACATGTTACTGGAAAAATCTGGATGGAGCAAATTATTTGGTGTCACTTATTTAATAAGACACTACCTTCCTTCTCTATTTATGAATTGTTCATGAACAGACTTTTATTTTTACTAAGGATTTTGCTCCTTGCTTAAATGCAACAAGGAGATGACATAAGTGATTATATTCACTGAGAAGGTGACATCATTCAGAAGATATTCTTGACTCCAGCTTCAGACACTTACCATTCTCTACTCAGTCCCTATGCAAAGGTCCAACACAGGGCTCTTGCATCAGTCCTGCTTACACTTTCAAAATATAAAATTTAAATGCACAATACTCAATTTTACCTCTGTGAGACCAGACACAGAATTCACAAGCTCCTGAATACACTCATTTTAGAGGCAGTGTCAACCTTAGCAATGGCTACCAAATATGAAGTACAAACGTTCAGATGACTGTAATAGTCCCATGTATTTTTGCAAACAGACAAAAAAGGCCAGTAATTTCCTCCAAGCAAAATTTTCTAGGTAGCAAATTTAAAATCAAAACCCAGTAAGCACTGTTTAATTCACAACCCTGTGTTGCTAGTAAGAACCTCCTGTTTGTATTTCCTTATCTTTGAATTATTTGGGCCATCTTATCTTTGAGCTAAGCAGGGCTGTTTGCATATCCCAAAACTAGTGCATTAAATCTCCCAACACCCTTCTGAAGCTGAGCAGTTGCACATTGCTCTTTATCTGAGGTACTGGAGCGGTTTCATTATGCAAGGTCACATAGTAAAACAAGCTGAAGGTGAGGTGCATAGAATGTTATTTAAAAAAATGGAAGGAGGGTTATTTTAATAAAGAACAACTGTGTAACCAGTGAGCAATAAACTTGGGCAAAATTTAGTTTATGGAAGAAATATTACTAAATATCCCACAAATACAATTTCCGCATATGGGAATATATGGAGAGATGGGGGAAAAAAAAAAAAAAAACAACAAAAACCCAGCTTGCAGAAATGCATATGTCATCAGAGGTACTAGGCTATACGAACTGTTTATTGGAACTGTGTCCCATGTCAATACTGAGGAAAATAAAGAATGGAAAATAACTTTGGAATTGAATAGAGACTCTGTCACACTTAAATTTGATACTTGGAGCCCAGGCCAACATTCTGCCAGGACAAAAAAAAAAAAAAAGTATACAAGAAAATCAGGAACAAATCCAAGATGGAAAAAGTAAAAGTTAAATTAGCATCATACGGTGGAGAGAAATATCAATAATTAGGCAAATGCATAATAACCCTATGAAGTCAATTACTTTTATGACAGTGGGACTGGAAACACAAGCAGCTTTAGGGCTGAACATTTGCAAAGAATTAAGACTGGTTAGAATATACAATGGGTGCTGTGTATGATCCAAACAGACAATGAGAAACCAGAAGTATTCAAAGATATTTTTGATACAGCAGAATACAATAAGAATAAATATTTCATTTTTTGTTTTCAACCTGAGGTAACCCTTTCCTGCTCAGTCATTGTTGCCCCAAACAGTTTCCATTCAGCCTCTGCAGTTAGTAACACACAAAAATTGTAAAGAAAGTCTAAGTACACCCCATGAAAGCAGCCAAAAGCAAAATGCAGTGCACTGAATCTGTGATACCACTCAGGAGTCAGGGCTGTGCCTGCACTCCCGTGCTCTGCTGGACCAGGGCTGCACTGGGCCATATTTCTAACATACCCCAGGGTTTCCTGCAGTGTCTGACTGGGACAGCTTCCTCTCTTGCAAAGCTAACTATTTTCTCTTATGGAGAACTCTGGGAAAGCACTCTGGAAAAAAAAAAAAAAAAAAAAACCAAATAAAATTTCGTTTCCCAGGAGGTTGGAAAGGCAAGGAGAAGTGGCAGCACTGAGATCATTCAGCACCCCCACGACAGAGCTGGCACCAGAGTGCCCCCGTCCTGGATTCCGGTGTGGCACTGACTTCACTAAGCAGCAGTAGCAACCAGGTGCTACTCTAAAGAAAGTGACTGCTTCTGTAAGAGCACCACTGGAGTTCACACAAACAGGCACAAGTTTGGGACATGCTGGAGTCACCACAGCTGCCAAAGCAGATGAGCATCGTTGCTGTGTTTCCCAGTTTCTCATGCCACTTTGATTAGGCACATGCAACTATTGTCTTATTAATAATGAAATAGGCTAACCAACAAAATTTAGAATGTTTTTTTTAATTAGAACAAATATTTTAGATACTCACCATGACTGTAGTACATTCTGTTGGAAAGATTCTGGAGTGCTTTTGCATTTACAAGAGCTGCTCCAAGACCTGTGAAAATCACATGTATCTTTACATTAACTTCATGAATTTAGGTGGCAATAAAATGAAACCTTTCAAATAAGTCCCATATTTCCTTTGTAATGCAATTACTTGGTAATTGATACACTATTCATCTTTAGAAAAATATATAAATTTCTTAGCTTTTGACAGTTATGTTTCTAAGGTCAATGCGAAATTAGACTCAAGCCCAGAATAACTCCATCAGCAGCCTGAACAGATACTACAGCCTGTACTTAATTTTATTTAATACATTTGGTACAAAGGAGAAACAAGCTTTAAAATGATAAAACTAAAAGAGCAACCAAAACAAAACAACAAAAATAGCCCCAACAAACCTATTCTGATGAATTAGCAGTCTGCAATGTACTTCTAGTCAGGGCCTCTCTTAACAGAGCCTAATTTTTTTTTTTTTTTTTTAAGAGGTAAGACCAAATTCCTTGAGCAGGAAAGACTCATTTGAGTGATTTTATTTAACTTAAATGCTACTTTTGCAAGGTCATCTATCCCCCCTGTTTATGTTTTCTACCCACAAATATAACTTGTTCCACACCTCTAAAATACACCTTCCTTCAAGTTTGAGAACCTCATGATGTTTACAATTTAATAAGTTTCTTGCAACCTTCATACAACTGTGGGATCACCTTGCTAACTCCATAAAAATCAATATTCCTGGACTACTTAAACTAGGGGATCCTAACATCCTAATATGTATCAAGACTAACTCCATCAACTTCAGTGAAGAAACAGTTCTGTAAAACTCAAGTATCCAGAAGTGTTACATAAAACCTTTTCTACAGATACATAAATATGCCTGCAAATTTAACTTCTTGGTGATTAAACTTGTACTGCTACACATACACATATAAATAGTATGAATGGAAACACTGCATGCATTATGAATAAAAACGCAGAGTTTACAGTGATCAACAGCAAATCCTAGATAATTTATATGTTGTCTTTTTAATCTATTCATGGATAAGAGCAAAGGACAGTTCTTCATTACAAGTTCTGTTGCAGACAATGATTGTTCTGATCAATTAAAGTTATTACACAGTTTCTGAATATGGTAAAAAAAATGAAAGCAGAGAATGGAAGTAAGGAGGGAAGGGGGAGGGAAAGAGTAGTTTAAACCACTTGACTCATCAGAATAGAAATGTAAATTCAGAATATATGGCTGAACTTTGTTGTCTCTGTATATTGACTAGCACTATAGAAAATAATTGCTACAGACTTTGCAGATTTTTTTCCACCGTATCTGGAAAGGAATTTTTTTTCTGTTATACTGTCATACTTTCCCTGACCCTCTTCTATTCCCAGGACAGATGACTGCATCAAAAAGAAAAGAAAAAATTTCAATTACTTGTTTGATTTAAAAAGAAAAATCTGGGAGAGAAATTATAGAAACAATTATGGTAAACTTTGGTGCTTTTTTTTTTTAAATTTAGAATGGTTACCAAAAAAAAAAAAAAAAAAAGCATTTCAATTATCTTTCCTTATATTGAGGCCTCAATCCCTGCATGAAAGTCAGTCCACTGCGGGTGTCTCTTCCTACACCCAGGCAAATTGGGGTTGCCTGCTGTTAGCTTGTGGGGCCCTCGGAGTCAGGATTCTTGGTCTGCATCCCCTGACTACTGGCTTATTTGCAGTGGGCAGATCTCAGTCCTTCTGTACCACCATCTTTTCCCAATAAGGATGTGGAAGCTTAATTAGGCACTGGAAAGTTATTTTAGTATCCCAAGTGGATGCTGTCATAGAAGGAAAACGTAACTTTCCATTGAGAGAACGCAAGATAACTCGTGCCAGCTTGTTTCACTCCTCTCCAAGAGGCAGCTGTAGTCCCGCTAACTGGCTGTCAGAGTAGAGGGCTTTGATTTTGGAAAGGGCACCAGCAGGACAGCTGCAGTCTGCACAGAAATCCAAAGGATGGTAACTTGGACCTAGTTGGTGGTCATGTTTTCTTTGATTCTGGGAGATTTCATCTGCTGCCATCTCACACAGCCCCATGCAAAGACAAAGGCTTTTCATCATCTGAACGTTGGTCCCTCCAGGAAGAAATTAAATTACCTGACACAAAAAAGGGACAGCTTGGAACTGAGGCTGTTTCTGTACTTTTCAGGACTGTTGAATATGTGAATTGAAGTGCCTGAACAGCAGTTAACTTGGTGGCTGGGTTCCCTGCATCCCTACCTGGCCCCATGCTGACTGGTTCCTGTGCAGCACTACTCCACTGGTTCTCAGCTGGCACTGGAGCCAGGCCCATCGCCCAGTGGGACAGGCAGCTGTGTTCCCCGTGCCCCCACCATCGCTGCAGGAATAACGAGGGAAACCTCAGAGCACAGTGCACTGTGCTCACCAGCAGGCAGAGGCACAGGCTGTGCTCCCAACTTCCACCTTACCCTGAAGGACGGAAGAGTGAAGGTCTTCATCTGCCTCTCACTCTTTGGCACCAGGGCAAGAAAAAGCGGTCCAGTGTTTTTCCCCTGCTCTCCAAGCACAAGGAAAGAAGGTCCAATGTTCCTTGAGGAGTCTTCGACAGTTTTCCTTTCCTGCCAAAGAAGGGAGCAGTGGGAGCTGAGTGGTGTGAAAGAGCAGCTGTGGGTGGCAGAGAGGAGGTAGCAAGGGTAAGCCCTGTTCCTGTGGGACTCCCCAGGCTCTCCATGTAGGACAACTCAGAGAGCTCTCTGGGCCTAGCCTATTTTCCCCTGTAAACAATAAAAATAATGACACAAATTACAGTATCCACTTCTCACAGGTTTGAATCAAAACAAACTGAACTCCAGAGCTGCTTCTCAGCAGCCTCTGCATCCTCTGTTCTCCCAGTGCCAAACTCCCATACAGACCTAATTTCCATTCTCTGCTGCAGAATGAACCATTCAAGGTAATTAGCTATTCTTTTTCCTTTCCTCCCCAAAACATGGAAACTCCTATAAGAGGGGAGGGCAGGGGGAACTCAGTGAGTTTTGCTGCTGGTCACGTAGTTCATTCTGCAGATTGAGTCATGCTCTGCTCTCTTCCTGATGTTTGCAATTATGCACATAAAGGCAACAGACCACGCCGTAACACCCAAGCCCAGGACCCCAGCCTTTACCATTTGCCACCAAATTATGGGGTCTCCATATTCCTTTCCAGAAGTGGCACATGCACACCTCATCAAATGTCCAGTCCTAAAACAAAGGCCTGATGAAACTGAACCATTTTTTAATAGACTAGGTTACCTTTTTTGTATTTTCCCTTCCCCAGTGATAAATTGTATCTCTCTCTGGGTAAAACAATAAAGGTAAGTGCAGAAAAAGTACTTAAAAATTAAGAAAAAACAAAATGAAATCACTCCTGAACAGGAAAAATACAAGGACGCTTTTCATTATTCTTGGGCTACCCAATATTAGTGATACCCAAAGACTGCTCTTGTCCACTGAGAAGCTTTTCCACCTGGAGAAATCAAGTTACTTTACAAAAAAGGGCTAAGAAACAACTCCCTTCTCTTACTGGATCAAGCATACAAAGTGTTTGTGGTCTCACACATCTCCTTTCAATCTGTTTGCCTCTCCCCTACCCTGTCTCCAGATCTGCAAATCTGGGTATCTTCCCAGTTCAGTTTCCTGATTCCTCTTACTTGCATTGAACTCTTGAAATGTTTCCATGTTATAAATATCTGCATGTTTAACTTGGATATGTCCTAATTTATCTAAAAGAGTTATGGAGAGCTTGAGAATTTTCATTGTGAACTGCAGAAATGGAAATGCTAAGCAAGTTATCTTTTCCAAGTTTTAGTCACTCATTTATATGAAACAAAGTCTACAAAATACGTTCTTTCCCCTACTGCCTTTCAGATTTTATTACATTTATTCTTGTGATAGCATTTCACGTTTCCTTAGGAGTTTCAATAAGACTCCCAGTTTCAGTGCAAAGAACAGAAAACGAACCTCCAAACTCATAATTCTAAAAGCCACTCTTGTTTTCTTTAGAGGATGAAGCCCACTGCCTCTTATAAGCCAGTTCAAATCTCTCCTCCTTAATTGCATTTGTTTTGTTTTGCCTGTCATCCATATGTTTCTGTTCTCTATTGTTACTTAGTTACTCAGGAGAGAAAAATTATTAATACGCTACTAATTATTTACTCCGATTAAGTAATCCATGTATCTCTAAAACGAGCAAACTGCCATTTCAGCCCCTGTTCCTGGTCACTTGGAGTAGTTCATCAAAGCAAATGATCTGCTTTGTCCTGTCTGCCTTCTCTGGTCACTGGGAAACTGAGTGTCACCCGCAGTGGAGGTGGCTCTTGGTCAAAGGCCAAATGATTGAATTGGTTATTTCCTGTTTCTAATTTCATGCTGCAGGCACTTTCTCCTTGGAATTTTATAAGCTCTTGAAGAAGCTCTTGGACCAAGTCAAACATGGAAACCTAATGTTAGGTTTGGAGGACAGCAGATAACTGTAAGGAAGGGAAGGTTTAGTGGCCTCCCCTGAGCCTTGGTGGCACATTCTCTGTGTATTGGAAATCTGTGGGGCAGCATACAGGTGTCTCCTGCTTTCAGAAGAACAAAGTGATATTCTCTGTCCAGTGGTGTTCTGCTCTTCAATGCCAATTATATTTAAAATGCTGTTGCCCAGGGAAGAGAAGATACTGTGTAACACCCATACAGTAAATTTCACAAGGCCAGCATGATGGCTCCGTGGTGTTAGCAAAGGCAGAATCATGCATTGCTTTCTGGGGCTAAGCAGAGTACCTAAGAGGTTGCTTTTTTTCCCCTTAAAAACACTTGGCCCTCTAGCAAAACTCCACTTCTCACACCACACCATTCTCCTATCTGACTAAACTGGTGCCAGTCAGGACAGAAGGAGCCATTTAGGAGTGTCACTTACAAAGAGGAAAGGGCATGGGATGCTGAAGTCAGGGGACTTTGTACCACCTCACCCTCTTGTGGTGCTGCCCATATGGAAGAGGCAGGAAGATGCTTCAAATACTCTGAATCTTCAAGTTCAACTGAGTCACCTTCAAGAACATCTCTGTACAGATCAGATGTGGTTTTCTCCCCCAAAATTACATTAGAGACTCACAGAAAGTTTGTAATCTAGGGTTTATGGAAAATTTCTTGATCCCACCCAACTTGACAAAAATGAAAGCACATCTCACAAAGGTATGGCATGATGGACACCCTGTTAATTATTTTTACAAGTCCACTAGACCAGGAACTCATAAAGGGAGCCATTTTTACAGACTGTGCTTATGCTTTGCTCTAGAAGCTATGCAACTCCAGAATAAGCTTTGTTGTGACTACTGAACGTTCAAGTTACATATTTCGGCATGGAAGCTTACACAGAAAAGCTTGAAATTCTAGTAAATATGTTCTACTAGACTTCTTCTGGTTTGCTGCATCACTCTGCCAAGTACATGGGCTCAGAACTTCAGCTAGAGGGAAGAGAAGGGACACCATATGTCATCACTTGTAATATTGTGCTATTCTTACTGTTCAGCCTCTGGGGAGCCAGTACTTTTAAAGCAGCATTTTCAAAAAAGGATTGCAAGCATATTTGCAGAGAGAAGCCCAGTGACAGCTGATCAAACTGGTTAATTAGGCATCTGCATAAGTGTAGTTGTGGAGGCAGTAACTACACCCCATGCTCAGTCCCACTTGAAACAGGGCTAAATATGGGAAGCAGAACAGATCAGAAAGCTCATTGAAGCGTTACCGCTTTTGCTGAAGGAAAATGTGAATTCTGCCAAATGCGCCTTCCATGAGAAAGTTTTGATTTTCTCAGAAGTTTTTGATTTCCCGTCACAAAAAATAAAATTTTCAGCTCCAGGATCTGCTAACACAACTCACAAAAAGCGGTCATAACAAAAATCATAGTGTCTCTTTTCAGCCTCATTTCCCAGTCATCTTCTTAGTCCTATTGTCTCACGGGAACAGTAATTCAAGTGCTGTGAGCCCCCCTTCTCCTTCCTCTTTGGCTCTTAGGCTTGAGCACATTTTCCACAGTGCACCACAGTATTCTTTTTATTTGGACTCCCGCAGCTCATGATGGAAAGAGTCATCTGAATGGGGGGCGCCAGCCCTGGAGGAGCGCAGATCACGAGGACCGCAGCTTCCATGAGTCACCGTGGCAGGCGCATGGGACACGGGGATCAGGCCAGCAACTTCCAACGCTGCCCATTCAAGCACTGCTCTTTGTGCCTCGTCAGGAAGGGAACCCCAGAGCTTATTTTGTGATACAAATTCACATGCTTAACCATCTCTAATCATATTAAAAAATAGGCTTATTGCATGGCCTGTTTCGTGGCCTCTTTGAAGGCTCTGATTCCTCAGCCTGATTCCATCAGCCCTGTCCCAGATGTATCTGTGACAAAATTACAGCTTGCTTTGTTTTATAATAAACTAGCAGTGTAGCATCTGGCAATGTGGTTTGGGGTTTTTGTTTTGTTTTGTTTTGTTTTGACTGGAAAGAAACCTCCTAAATACTTCAGTCAAATCCCCAAAAAACATTAAATCAGCATTTTTTAACTTATGTACAGAGGACGAGGGAGGATTTCCTGACTCATCAAGTGAGAACACAGCCATCTGTATGCCAGCACACAGGTGGCTGTCACATAATCTGACACCGTGGTCAGAGGGAATGGGGACCCCTCCATCATCACACACCCTCACCATGCAGGCCAGCCAGCTGGTGGGGAAAAGATTTTGGACAAATCCACCTGAGATGATACCCATCCACATTGTGGGTGAGTTGGCAGGAGACAGGGCTCCAGGCCTTCTGTCACACACAGTGCCTTTTCCTGTACTTAGAAGAAAGCTCTCTGACTTCCCACGTATGCAGGATATTCCCCCTGCTCCTTTTTATCATTCCGTGTTGTGAAGGCCCTGTCAGTGAAATGTGCATTTCAACAGTGAGTCTCTCATAGCTCTCCTTATCTTTAATTTCCTTCCACTATAGTCTATTTTATAGAGCCTTTCCCTTAGTGGCAATTTTTTTCCCCCTTCCCATTTCAACTGCAATGGCCAGATCAGGATCATAACTTCTCACAAGTTAAGGGAAAGTCTGGAAGCAGAAGATGTCATTTAGGTCAAAGAAGAGATGCAGGCCAGGGCAATAAATGAGTTTGTCCTTCAGGTTTAGTTTAGCCAGATACCTTCCTAGCCTTGTGTTCTTTGACAAAATAATGTTGTTTTCTTAATTATCCCTTTTAAAAAAATCAGAGTCTTTTCTTCAGATTAGGCATAAACAGCAGGAGCAGTAGCAATCATTCATTTCATCATCAATTTTCTTAGAAAGGGCCTGTAGGGGAGGAAGGAAAAGCCTCATCCCTGCTAAAGATGTCTTCTTGCAAGCCAGGGAAGGAGCTGTCTCCCTTTCCTAGGTTCTGCCCTCATCCCTGGAGAGCCACTAGTTTTGGAGGAGGCCCAAAGTGAATTCTTTGTTTCTAAATAGTTCCTCTCATACCCTCCAGAGAGTTGCAGTAGTGAGCAGGGTGGTGAAGGGGCAGAAAGAAGAGGAAGGCCAGGAATGCCCAGGCCAGAGTGAGTCTGGGCTGTGTTACAGGGATGGTGGCACTACAGCTTGGCAGCAGGGAAAGAGAGCAGCAAAGTAATTGGGAGGGTGGGGAAGAGGCTGAAAAATCAGACCGACTTTCCCCTCAGTTTGACTGGTGCATGAGACATCCCTTGACAATGTCTCTGGAGGACATTTCTCTAGTTCATAGGATATTAAGAAAAAAAGTTTTTAGGTCAATTGGACCAAAGTCAAATTTCTAAAAAATGAAAAATTCCTCAAAAACTGTAAAAACTGCTTTTCCACAAGCTCTGAAAACACCTAATCAATCAGTTTGAAAACCCCATCTACTGTATGTTATTTACCCTAGCAGTAATACACTTCTCCTTTTGGAAACACTTACAAGCAGCATGTACAGTGACAGAAACTGGGAATGTTACGTGCATTATTAAGTAAAAAGTGGGATGAGAGGGGAGTGTTTGATGGTGAATGTAATATCCAAGGAATATTCATCTGTGAATAGCCTGATGATCTCCAGTTCCTGCAACTGAAAAGTTATGAATGCCTGCATGTTGCCCCACATCACAGGAGGTTGGCCATGCAAAGCTTCACTCTTTACTGTTCATGGCAGGTTATCCTGTTATCCTGAGAAGGCAATGGGTCTCCTGTTTCAGGCCGTAAGGAGGGTCACCTTGTGACAGCACAGCATGTAACAGGTTTCACTGCGCCTGGGAACCAAAGAATTTGACCTTTGAGAGAAATAACATGAAGCAAAAAATGCATTCAGATCACAGTTAGACTAAGTTGAGAGTACAGGTGGTGAGGGAATGCTTTGAACCTTGTCCATGTGGCCCCACTGGCTCCACAACAGTACATCCTCCCCTTTGAAGAAAACGTATCAGTGTTTTAAATTTAGGAAGGGAAAGGGGAAAATTCATTAAGGGTAGTCCTACCCCCAAATATTCAAAAGTCATGAATCAGGAATCAGATGTTTGAGGAACTGCCATGAGCCAAAAAAAAAAAAAAAAAAGTTGGAAACGTTTTTATTTTTTCTGGGGTTTGTGGCTGTCTTTAGAATACCCCTGGGTCATACTTTCAAACTTCTTCACAGTCTGAGGAGTAGAAACTGATTTCTATAAAAATGAAAACTGAGATTCTCACCTAATTAAATGTCTCCGGGAATCAGAAGTTACAGGGAAAAAAAAACCATCAAGTATCACGAGACCTGCGATAAAAATCACAGGATTTGGCAACACTGAATTCATCACGAGTTAGGAAGTGATAGCACTTGTTCTAGCTGAACAGCAAAAAATAAACAGGCATAAACCTTATTCAAAAATATTTTGCAGGCATGACTGCCAAGCTGACAGCCAACTTCAGTTGGCTGTGAGTAATGCTATTCATTATTTCAGAATATTCATATAGCCAGTAGGTATTTCTGGAAATCCTTGAGAATCCAGCATTTTCCATGATGCCAGAATGATTAATTTGTATTGAAAGTTTGTTACTTGCCAATTATCCATCTACTGCTTAAAAATCTGAGTCACACACTCAGCAGCCAGAAACAATACCATGCTGTATGTTTAGACATCCAAGATGCATAACGAATATTCAAAGGAGAAAGTTTGCAATCAAACCGCAGGCTGAAAGTTATGCACTGAAACTGTTTAGCTAAGAAGTGAGAATAATTAATACCTTCTCAAAAAGCTAGACTGATTGCAAGAGAGTATGTGCTACTCAGGCAATTACATTCATAGCAAATATTATTTAAAATTAATACTTGGATGACCACAAGGTATTAGTTCTAACTACAAACAAATAAACAGAGATGCTCTTCTAGAGAGAATATAAACAGATTCCCAGTTTCCACTGCGGATTTCACACCATCAGTTTAGCTCTGCTCCTACAAAAAATGGATGAAGCAGACGTACTTCTTAGCCAGTCAGTCTGTTTTGGTCCATCTATGCAAACTTCCCAGTAGAGCTAGATTTGCAGTTCAGCATATATTCAAGGTAAACAGTGCACCGTATGATTTATATATGGGTTATCGTTCAGCCAAAGCCTGGCATTTCATTGATATGCCTGTTATTTAGATGTATTCAGAAGCCTTCCAATGCATATGAGTTTTTCCCTTACAGTCACTGTATTCTCAAAAGAGATGCAAGAGCCAGATCTTTTCTATTCCCCAAGGTTAAAGGAAAAAGTGAGATGTCCTTTGCTTTTTCAACTCTTTACCCATATAGAATAATTCATCTACTGATATTCATAAGGTGACTTCCACCAGCAAATGTAAAGATGTCAGGAGGAGAATTTTTAAGCACATATGTAATTGTTTATGATTGGTATCTGCTTTTATTTAGCATACTTGCTAGTGCTCTCTTTCTGCTGCTAGTCTGTAAGAATCTTCCTAGCCCAAGAAATCTGCTCTTTGGGGAACTATATTTCATGTTCTTTCACTCTTTGCAAGCTCTGCCATAATAGAATCAATGTATCAAATCAATCCCGCAAAGCAGCCAAAGAGTCTAATGGTAAAAGTAGGAGACGGAGGTGTTTTCTAACGGAAATTTTGGCAGGAAGGGATTAATCTGTGTTAGCCCATTTCCTATTCTTCTCTTTCCCTTCAAGCACAGTGTGGGAGAAGCGAGACACGGAGAAAGTGTCTTGTTTGATCCCTGATAGTATTTTTTTTTTATTTTACCCCAAAAAGTCTTGCTGAGAAAACCGTCTGAGATTTTTGAAATCACATTGTTGCAGCTCAGTCCCCTTGATAAAAAAAGTATTTAACCACGTTTTTGCAGCTCTGGACGTCGTGCATTCCTTTGCAACACAAGAGCAAGCACAACAGCGTCCCGGGGTGCCAGCAGAGCACCCCACTGCTCCTCCAGCTCTGTCCTCCCAGGAAGTGCAGTTTATAATCCTGGGCATCTGCAGCGGGGCACTCTTCCTCTCCAAGCAGGGAGGTGGACAAGGGCTGCCTGGAAAAAACTTGTCGCCCTACCCCAAGTTTGCCGCTGACCTCCGTCCACCGCAGGAAGGGAGGCGTCCCCACTGCCCCCCCAGGACACCTCCCTCTGCCCCAGCCCCGGGCAGAGCGGCAGGGAGCTGCTCCCGCTCTCCGCCTGGCGCGGGCGGCACGGCGCTGGCAGGCGATGGGCGAGCGGCGCCGGCTTCCCAAGGCGAGGACGCTCCGGGAGCGGTGCGGGAGCGGTGCGGGAGCGATCCGGGAGCGATCCGGGAGCG
>VZRO01002906.1:1146831-1218752 GCA_013397915.1 Daphoenositta chrysoptera
AAAATTAAAAAAATAAGTACAAAATCAACCTGGAGTGCAAAAGGGTAGCTCGCATGCCTCGTGCAGCTGTGCAACTGTCCCAGAGCTGCCTGCTTGAGTTATGGCTCATAATTTTCATGGAAAGTTCTCACAGTTCGTGACCCAGGAGATCCCAAACATATGATTTAATCGGGCATTAGTCAATGTCGAATTTTTCCCTTCCCGACTCGTCGTCTGATCTATACCACATTGTGAGCTTCTCCCTGCAGCACGAGGGAGGCACAAGGCACCTTGACGCAGGGTGAGGAAGGGAAGAGGGGAATCAATGCTTGGATTAGGAGCACCTGCAGAACTGGACAGATGTGGCCCTTAATGACACCACGTGCTCATTCTCAGCCTATCTCTCCCATAACATGTCTGTATTTATGGAAGATGACAACGGCTTAAGCCACCTTCCACTGAATAATTTACAGCAAACTGGCGTCGCCTTTTAACTCTCTTTTTTTCCTCTTCTTCCAGTGAGGAAACTGCCACACTCAGACCTACTGTGCCACGCACCCAAATTACTCACATGCTTGTAACCACAACTGAACAAAACTTCTGCTTTTATTTACAGGGATCCTCACTCAAGAGCTTTTACTTTGCACAAAACCTCCACTACAGCTCTTTGGGATGTTGAGTCCAGAGCTTCTAAGTATCACAAAAAGAGTGGGATAAAGCAATACCTTATGGAAATGAATGCTACATATGCTACTGACTTCAGGAAAGGCATGCCGTCCTGATGTGTTTATGGACACTAGTTACCCATACTACATGCTCCCTCCTCCTCATGATAAATACTGTTTGAATTATGATTTTATGTAGAAAACAAGTGCATTTGTATGCTAATGACTGCTCACTATTCATTGGATATTATTTTCTTCTCCAAAAATTTCAGGCAACCAATCAATTGGATTGGAAGAAAAACACTGTGCCAGATTTTTTTTAAAGAGCAAAAGAGTATAGCTGTGTGATTGATTTCCACTAAGAACAAGACTTTATGCAATTTAGGCCACAAACCACTCCTCACAAACACCAAACAACTAACAGATGGAGTGGGTAGTTGCTAACAAAGCAGAGGTTGAAATTGAATTCCCCCAAATGGTCTGGCAAAAATCTGTGGAAAACAGGATGTCTTTCTGAGTGATTTGCAAAAAGAAGAGAGGCCTGAATTAGGGAACAAATATGCTAATGACCTAAGAAGTTCTACATACCAGATAGTGTGGCTTTTGTTTTCCTTGAAGTTGCAGGACTGGATAGACAATCCCAGATTTACACTCAGGCAGGAGATGTTACTCTGAAGGGAAGCCTTCCTCTTCCTTCTCCCTGCAGCTGCTCCCCGCAGACAAGAAAAGGCAACATCAAGACTCTGCCAAACTTTTACCTCTTACAGAACTGATGCATAGTAGGCCAAATCTTGTCTTGTGAGCAGCCTCAAGTTAGTTCAAGACAGTAACAGAGCCTTCCTCCCTTTCCATTTCTTCACTCCAGAACCATGTAGTGATTAGAGAGAAATGACGTTATGATTAGTCAGAAAAACTTTACTACCAACCAGGTAGCTCAGTTCATGCATTTATTCACACAATCATACTAGAAATAGTTCGAGTATTGAACTACCTTATTGCAAAAGAAGACAAACAAAGGACTTGAGCAAAAAAGGTATATGTCAAGAGAAACACTTTGACATAGATTAATGCTCTGTGACATTCAGATTATACCATGTTGTTTTGGTTGAGTTTTTTTGTAGGATGCTGTGGCTTTGGACAACAAGATAAGCTGATTGCCTCCTGTAAGACCTGAAAAGATGAGTCAATCTTTGTCAGGAAACATTCTGGGATCCCTGGTATCCACTTGCTATTATGAAACATTCCTTCAGATCCACAGAAATAGCTATAATCCTCTGTGGTTAAAGCTACCCATTGGAAAATCAGCTGAGAGAAGTGATAGCAATCTAGAAAGGTCTTGGGAAATATGCAATGTGGTATGGTTGCTCCCCAGCAGAGTATCCAGAACTGAAAGGTCAGGCATTCAAGGCTTTCAGTGAATCTTGTTTATGGAAGTTTTGTGTGTTTGACCATGACTATGGTAAGAAATCTCAGTCAGGGGGATTTTATCTCAAGGAACTGACTGACGAAGTCAATACTGCTTTTGTTACAACGCTTGGCTGAAGTGACTCTTCAAGAATGTCATGCAGTAAGTCCTGGACAGCCAGGACAGGCAAGAACTGTTCACTCCACAGCCTGGAATAAACCTGCTGTAGATGAAAGGACAGGCTGAAGGTGTTCTGGAACCCCACAGCTGATGTCTCTGTTCCTCTCCTCCCCAGCACCTCCCCAACCCCTGCTTCTAATCCGGTGGGAGAGAGTAAAAGGAAAGTAAAGTTTGCTTGCCACTTCTCCTAAAATACTAAAACTGATGCCAACAAACAATCTACTGCAGCTAAGCAAGCTGCCATGGTCTTGCCTGGCACCAGGAAACCAAAGGTGAAATCTTTGATGGACAGCAATCATATATGCTGCACAGCAAATGTCTGTGGTCGTGATGACATAAAATACTTCTTTCTTTTGTGACAAAATTAATACACCTCTTCATTGAAATACAAATCTGTTCTTTTTCCTAGTGCTTTTACCAAAAATACACAGTCTGGAACTGTATGGAATGCTTTTAGCTTAAGAAATTGCTCAACAGGTCACCTAACACAACAAATCTTTGATGAAAACCTCTTACCAGTGTGATACCTTGGACTGTATTTACATGTCCTAAATTACACGTCCCACATACAGCCTCTGCTCTCTGGGATCTAGACTGCCCTTTTCAGCAGGAAGTAGTAGGCTAAACAGTTTTGAAGTTTTGTCTGAACTTCAGCTATCTGTGCACTCCTTAGTGCACCCATCTCTACCAGATAAAATCACGGCCATGAGTACCATGTAAGAACTGAGACATTTCTTTCAGATTCCCTCTTCTGAGCCCACAATTTATCCCACATTGCCTTCCCTGGCAGAATAATCAGGCACACCGTCTATTAATAACAACAGAGGAGGCAGAAAGGCATAACAAGAAAGCTGTACCAAACACTTTATTCTGCCTGGGATGTAGAAATAAGACTTGACATAAAGAATAACTGCAATGAGCGTATGATTTATTGTTTATATCATGTCATAAGACAAAGCTCTCAGATATTAGTGGCCTAATAAAGTGATATAATGCTTGCTGTGTGTTTATCCATGTGGTAAATAGATAGCACAATTGACACTTGAAGCTCTGTAAGAGGAGCAATGGCTACAAAATCAGAACTCTGAGAGGTAGTGGCAGAATTTATTGCTAATTCCATCCCTCAGGAAATAAGGAAACATTACTCTACTGTAATATTCAAATATCTGGTGAATCAAAAGATTATTGGTGACAACATTCCAGTGCCGCTCTCCTTTCTTCCATCTTTCCTCCACCAGGGGAGCAGGACATGCATTGTAGCCTGACATAAAACTCTTGCAGCATCTCAACACAGAAGAGGCTCAAAGCTAGAAATTCCATTTTACAAACAGGCTGAGAATGAGACATCATTTCTGATGCAGAGGGAAACATTTTCACAATAAAAAAGCTGCCAATGCCAGCACTGCCCCTGTGATTCCTGCATCAGCCTGCTCGGCCCAAGGAGCTGACTTCAGCAGAGTAAGGTGTGACCATCTTCAGCTACTCTCCACGATAGCTCCCTAAGAGCAAGACTACTGCCTTAATGAGGTGGCTGGTACTGAGTTGAATACTACACACTGGAGTTAGGATAACCTTCTGGACAGACATACTTGAAGCTTTCTGGTAAATGTGAATATCATAAAAAATATCCCAAACTCTAATGGCTATACCCCATGGCAGGCCAAGCCTTCTAGCATGCAGGTGGCATCAAATATATTTTCAAATTCAAAACTCTCAGGCCATGCCCTCAGGCGTTCATGTGAACTGAAGTCATCTGCCTGTCTTCAGTGAAAAAATGTTCAGCACAGTCCCCTCCCCAGTCCTCATTTTTGGGTAACTTGTTTGAGGTTAGTGTCTACACTCTGATCCTTCACAAAGAGTAATGCAAACATGAGGCTACAGAGGGATTAAAATTTATTCACAAAGAGCAAGAATGGCATAATTGGGAAGTGAGCATATTAGACATGAACAATGTCATCTTGACTAATTTTAGCAAAGAGGAATTCCAATCAATATGTCCAAGTTTTCCAGAATTCAGTAATGAAAAAGTTGTTGGGTGGACTGCAGAATTCTTCTGCCTCTCAAGGATCATCTATTTGTATAAGAAATAAATCCCCTTGAAACTGAAAGTGCCCCAGTCTAGCTCTATTCTTCTTCATATCCATAAAGCCCTCCAACTCAAGTGGTAATTTTGCAGACTTAGACATGCCCTAAGTAATACTTCTTCATATCATGGGGAGACAGTAATACCTCTTCTCAGCAAGTGCAAATTGGCAATAGTCTCTCCTACCAAGAGGCACAGCCTGCTTGTTCTTTCACTGCAATATTTATGTCTGTCTCTGTAACAGTTCCTTTAGCTGGGAGCAAAGCCCTAGTTAGGCAAAGCGCTGGGAAACTGCCACATGCTCCTGCAACTATATGTTGCACATAAAATAATTCAAACACACTATTAGAGTGTGTAATTTAGCTCATATGTAGTTAGAATATGCAGAGTTTGCCAAGTGACTGCATCCAGCTGGAAAATCAATTTATATATGCCAGTTTAATAAAACCTGAAAGTCTTCCGCAATACATGAAGAAATGTTAGACAACGTTGAAATTGTACATTATGTAAAACCAAACATAGCTGTAAATTACAGGCTGAGTGTGAAGGATCATTCGTCTCCTGCCCAAATTCATATAAATGGTCACCAATTCGGGGATGGAGGGGGAAACATACCATAATAAAATGAAACTTTGTACAATTCCAAGTACAAGCTTCAAGGGCCAAATTTTGGTAGAAGAAACCTTAAAACAAAATTGACTTTGGCCTTGAGCCATCTCTTCCTGATTTAAATCTGCGGTAGTCAGGGGCTACACTGGTGCAAATGAAAACAGGTGATTTAATGGTGCAGAGGTCTTTCTGTGTACCACAAGTGAGCCCTGAGCTCTCAATCTGGACTAACCACATTGTTTTCCTGCAGAGTTCCCCATTCACTCTCACTTTAGAAAGCACTATTTTCTTGTCCATGAGGTGCATACTCCATTGCTGTATGTGTATAAATTCAGCCCAAGCAGTAACCAGGCTATCCATTCTCTTGCCTGTGCTTTGCTGGTGGCACCCGAGGTGTTTTGGTAGGAAGAGTAAGGTGCTGCCTTGTGATTGCCATTGTGGTGTACAGGTGCAAAGCAATGAGTGTCCCCAGCCCTGCTCTGGAGAGACAGAGATCAAACCCCACAGCCTGGATGCTGCTAATTGCCAGGCTTGCTTCTGCTCTCAGCAGGGGGATGAGTAGCGAAGTGGCACACAGATACTCCAGGAGCAGCACTTCCTCCCCCCACTAGTTTCTTTTTTGAAGCTGTATAGGATGAGTTTGGAATGCCTGTGTCCAGCCAGGAGACAAACCTGTGGCTTCAGTTTTCAGATCTGTCTCTTAACACCTTTTCCTAACACCAGCAAACAAACTCTCGTTAGTACTAGGGAACAAAATATCTCCAGGAGTGAACCAGGCTGCATTGCACCCGGTTGGTTACTCCGTTTTCTGGGCAAACCATATGAGGCAGGAAAAATAACACTCATCTGCAAAGCAATGCTAGTCTGATCCTCTTCCCACACATATGGTCATACCTAAAATAACTGTTTAGATTAAATTAATGCCTCCTCTGCATTTGCATAAAGGTTTCTCTGCAGAGGTAAGATGAGTACTACAGGTATTTGGTGCACATTGCTTGCACACTGCCTACACCACCCTGACTAGGTCTCCCTTTCAGGATGCTCTTGATGCAATATGACCAAGAGTAGCCAGACAGAAAGTGTTTAGTTCAGGGCAGCTAATATGAATTTATGCTCTTCTAGTGAATCACTCTGACTTTGCTCTAATCCCAAAAGAGGAAAGATACAGACTCTTAATTTAACACTTAGTAGTATCCCAGGGATCAGTTCTGTTCATTGTAGCATTACAAAAACCCCAAGGAAACGCCATTTAGACCATTGGTTACGTCAACAAGATCCTGGAAACTGAATTTGGCCCAGTTTCTTATATTTGTATCCTAAAAGCATTTCCAGCTTGAGGACATCGGATGGAGAAGTTTTTGGATACTGTGGTTATCAAGGCAATTCCTCAAGCCTTTCAGATGAATCAAATTTGTCTTAGCAAACTATTTCCTCCAAGGCTGTAGGAATCAATCCTTACTCACAGGAACAAGGTCTTACCTTGCACCTTAACCTGCAAATCCCCTCACCAGTCTCCTCATTCACCCTCGCTTAGGGCATGCTGTTTGTTGGCAGGGAGTATTGGCACAAGTCTTTGTTTTCACAGAATATACAGTTTCACCTTGGCTTAGCACTTGACATCCTTGGTATCAATGCAGCCACTCACAGAAGTAAAGGTCATTGATTTAAACCACAAGTATTCAAGATTACTTTTTTACGATCGCCACTGTCCAACATACAATTAAGGCTTTCATGTGCAGAATGTGTTTCAAGAACTGCCAGTAATTTTCATTCCATATACAGTAGTTTTTATGCCAATACATGTGCTTTATATCTGATAGCAAGAATATTTAAGAGAGTGGAAGGTCAATCTTTTATAGACAATCCAAAAAATAAAATAAAAACTGAGAAAGATATGGCAACGTGCATACTCAGCAAGAACCCTAGCAGGAAAAGCTTTCTAGGTGATTAAATACAAAAATGAGTGTTGTCCAATTGGTAAAACCATTGCAGGATGTGTGCGCACCAGCCACAGAAGGGCCTGGAATGCAGAGCCATTCAAGCTCAGCTTTTAACAAGGCAGTTGTGGACCTGGACACAGGCCAGATATAAAAGCCCTGGGCCCAGCATGGGCTAATTTACCAAGCTCTTATGATGGCGATCTAATCTAACCAAGTTTACTGGCTTTGAAACAAACTAGGAACACTCACACAGCCAGTAACCATTTGTCAGCTGGGGAGACAGCAGTGAAGAGCTGAGCACAAAGAGGGAGAGTAGCTAACTTTTCTCACTGTCCTCCCCAAGGACAGGACCTTTTCATACCCAAAAAAAGAGAAATATATACAAGGTACCTAGTACAACTGTCTTTCTAGATGCAGCAATGCCAGTTTAAAGAGTGTTCACCCACAACTAGCTCTTCTTCCCTTCACTGAAATACAACTATTGATAAAATTTTTAAAGCAATATTACACTTCAGCTGCAATAGTCATATTGGCAGGGGAGAAAAATTAAGAGTTACTGTATCATTTTACTTATATCAGTGTGATTAAAGTAACACAACTTATGCTTGTTGATAAATTTCAGACTACCATGCTGATAAAAATGACAGCTACTGCTGCATACTGTGTATGTACAAGACTTGATTTCATTACCTCTGCATGAGCAGTTTCTGACCAGGCCACACTCAAGCTTTCTGATGGATACAAACACATAAAATCACTAGAATGAGTCCGGTTCACCTCAAGATGTAATCAGCTCAATGTAATTAAGCCAAAGGTCTCTTCACCTTCAGAAAAAAAAATAAGAAACTTCAACTTCCTCAAAGAGTACTGGAAAGCAGGAAAAATAACTTTGAGAAAAGTGTTTTCACTCCTAAATAAAGACCTTTCCACCTATCATACCAATTTTATGTTCAATTCAGATAAGCAATAAGTATGGATGCTATTTTGTTTGGCTTGATTTTGCCTTCAGTTTGGTGAGTTTACGTTTAAAAAGGAGGAAAGTAGATCTACCATTGTTGATAACAAAAACAAAGGCTTGCCTTTTAAACCAGAAAGTGGTAATGATTTTGAGATTTGAATCACATAGTTCTTCATCTTCTACCCTTGACTATTTCCAGAGAGAGACAGGAATGTGTGCCAACCATTATGAAACAGACCAAAAACTAGTATTCAGTAAGTAAGCAAGCCCCTGGATTTTCATCTTGAGGGTTAAAGGAGCCTGCTTGCTCCCTAGTCTGCCAGGTTTTATTGCTGCTCACAGGAATTGTGTGCTTAATCCTCCCCTCCCTTCTTGGATGCAACCCTAGCAAGGAGTGAATGATAGTTTCATCATGAGGGAGTACTACACCACCAGCCCCCGTGAATACGTATTACTCGAGAGTGCTTTGAGGATGTAGCATTTGATTCCAGTGGGGCCAAATTTATCTTTAGCCCTGGGGAGACCCACAAGACACTTCTGTCACTAGATCTAATGAGAGACACAGATCAATCACTCCACATGTAGGAGGTTCCAGTGAGCGTGAGGGCTTTCCCTTTAAAATCCAGACCCTCACAAGTAGTTTTCAGTTGGGTTTCCAAAAATCAAGTCTGAAAGAGGCACCAGTCATGATCCACTAGTGTAGAACAGAACAAGATGGGGAGGAGACAATTCAATTTTCTACGAACAAAGAAAAAGATACGGGATTTTTGAAAACCAGTTGATTACGGGAGAGATACAGCTGAAAAGCAATGCTTTTCCAGTTCTGAAGTAGCTTTCTCCAAAAGAGATGTCTTAACCCAAAAGAAGGAATAGCAGATAAGGCATTCAGTCCTGCCATAAATATATTTTGAGGTGAAAGAGAATAAGGTCGGGTATCTGTATCACTTACATTTTTATGATGACTTCCAGAGCACGAGTATTTCTGTCATCATACAATAATTTTAGTGAAAGCATCTAACATGGAAAACAGCATTTCAGATCCACTTTTATTGCAGATTTAGTTTCTAAGCAACAACTAAATTTCATTTAGTTGAAAATCAGCAGTCATAAAAATTATCTATGTATATTTGGCAGAAGAGAAGGTGGGAGAAATTTCTGGAGCTTACTTTTACTGAAATCATTTTATTGAATAAAAAAAAGGAAGAAAGAAAAGTTGAAAGCCATTTTGTATTGTGAAGATATTGACACTTTTGAAATGGAAAGGGCATATAGGTCGCTAGTCCCAGGTCCATTCGTTGAAGAATCTTGTTGGGTTGTAATAATCAAACTTTTAAGATTTAAAGAAAAGGAGATAATTCTGATAAAGGCAATACAATACTCTAAAGAAAAAAAAGCAGAGGATAGAGAAAGGTGAGAGAGAGTTCATATTTTTGCCTGTTCTACCCCAAAAGAAAAGACAAGATAAGAAAGGAACAGTTGAATTTGAGTCTTTAATGCCAGGAGGGGAAAAAAAAAAGTGAGACATGAAATTTTGCAACCTACTACCCCCATAATAACAGCAGGAACCATCACCATCTAGCACAGGCAGTTGAACAGTTTATCAAGGAGATTTTTCCTTCTGCTATGGATTTCACTGTTGTAGCAGAGCATAGGCTTTTCCATGTTACTTGGCCCTATTCCATGGCTTTTATTGAAGATTAAGGCCTAAAAGAGAAGAGGAAAGCAAACAGAAAACAAGTACAGGCTCAACATCTTGACAGAAGTTTATACTGTGGGTCTGCCTTGTTGCTTTCAACACAATTGTTTTAGCTGCAGGCATTACAGTTTCAAACTGTGATTAATTTAAAGGCTTACTGAATGTGATTTTATGGAGACTTTAAGTGTTTTAATTTCTATGCTCATTTCCAATTCATCATATGCCATCCTTATAAGGAAAAACAGCCCAACACATTTTCATGTTTCTCATTAGAAGGTATAAGTTCCAGTAAAACATGCAAGTGGAGGGCATAAATGGGAAGTGGGAAGCTGTCTTTGGTCAGGTCAAGTAGCAGAAGCATGACTTTGTACATAATTACTTTTAATACTATGTGGAAAGCTAGAACTGCTGAGGATCTGATTTTCAGAGTGCTGAAGTTTTTCAAGCTCTACCTTGTCATGTTGAGTTTGCAGGTGCTCAGCCCCATTTAGAAGGCTGAGAGTAAGTTATGAACTCTTTTTGTCATGGAGAGATGTCCCCATGTAAACCAGTGCACTGAGTCAGCTCCTGGGCTGCCCACGTGTTCCCTCCACCGCTCGGAGAATTCTCTAACACGCCAACAGAAACAACCCTCGGTATGTTGTGCCTCCCTTCTGTACTCCGGAATCGCAAATGCCAAATGCCATTATCATGTGACACCAGGCTGTAAGAGGAGCAATATCTTCCAGGATTTGGGACCTCACAGCAGAGTGGGGAAACCTGCACAGACTGCTTGCTTCTGCCTCATCCTGCTGCATAAGCCCAGGAAGGGTGCTTGCTGCCTCTGTGCTTATCCTTTCTCCCCTCTCCACTATTTGTCTGTGCT
Organism: Daphoenositta chrysoptera; assembly: GCA_013397915.1. Lineage (NCBI taxonomy): Eukaryota > Metazoa > Chordata > Aves > Passeriformes > Daphoenositta > Daphoenositta chrysoptera. The sequence goes on from VZRO01002906.1 coordinate 1,157,212, forward strand.
GGCCCTTCATGCTATCCCCTGCTGCGGTTGGTAACCAGAGGGGCACTACAGAAGCAGAAAAGAGATGCCTTCTCCAAGTGGCTTATCCCACATCCAACCTTCAGGCTCTCAAGTTTCCACCAAGGAATTCCTGCAGTGCCTGGCTGCAGCAGAGACATCACAGAGCAGTGAGTTTGTAACATCCCATAGCCTGTGAGAGGACTGGCGTCAACTTTGGGCCCTCTAAGGGCATCTCAGCCCCATTAAGGAGGGCCTGCAGGAACATTTTCCATCTGTCCTACCACAGCTGTTACCCCTTACACAATATCTGGAGTGGTGGGGCTACAGAGAGCAAGGCAGGGAGCACGGCTGCAGCCTGGCAGCCAGGACAGTCCCCTGGAAGGGAAGCAGGTATCCAGCAGTGGTTCAAGGCCCTTCCCTGTGAACCCAGGGTATTTTTTAACTGCTGGGTGTGTAGCGTGAAGAGCAGGAAGCAGAAACAGAGACCCAAGTGCACTGTGGATCCAACCCTCTCTTTTATTATGTGCATGTGCAGCAATGTTATACAGCAGACCTCTGGTCTGGTTTTGTGTCTTCAGGCTGCAGTTTAATGATGAATAATTAGGTTTTGGACAGCTCTTGGCAAAGGCTGCCACTGAATACTTTATGCTGTAATGGATGTTAATCTGAAAATTGTGTTTGCAGTTCTGTTTGATCATCTGTAATGAAAGTGGTCAAATTGTAATTTGGTTTTACTAAAAAAATAAATAAATCACCAAACCTATTTCAAATCCTACTCTTGCCTTATATCAGTAAAAACAAGCAAGAATTCCATTACATCCAATGGTCTTACAGAACCACAAGAGATGAAAAAAAGGTTTTCAAAAACAATTTGAAAGGGTTAAAGGTTCAACTGCAGCATCAAACTGTGGGAACTCGAGTTTTGCTACATAGGCAGCTAGAGCTCTATCATCACAACATACCAAGCTACAAAACATATAAATGCTAAGTTATATTAAGTATTTAAAAACATTGAATCTTTCAAGGTATCTTTCAAGGTATCAAGTTTTTCATTTGCAAGAAAATAGAACACCGTTGCAAACATTTTTCTCAAAAATGGCAAGATGCAAGAGAGTGTCAACAAATAAATGGTACCTGCGTGTCAAACATTGCTTCCACATCTTGTGACTGATATGAGACACTCTTAGCACCTGCTGTGAAACACAGACTGAACTGACTGAAACACTGATCAAAATACATCCACAAGTGATTTCACCTTCTTATGATCCAAACCATCACCTAGAACAGCATGTGAAATTCAGAGCATTTCCTGATTATACCAGCATGGATGAGAAAGGAAATGGGATCTGAACCAGACAGTGTGACACAGCCAATGTGACCCAGCAAGGCAGTGAGAGAAACACAAAAAACAGTACAACCACAAAAGATTTTTTAAACCTTGATATAGATAATAGCTGCAGAATTAATCAGTGACTGAAACTGCTAAAACAGGAACTTTTAACACTGTTGAAGTGAGAACTGACAAAATAAGGTGAACATCTTTCCAAGAGTGCCCTGTTGCTCGTGCAGTGTCTGTGCCTCTGTGACACTGTTGTGATGGGAGCCTGAGTGATGCTGGCCTGCAAGGCTGAAACAAAGTGGATCACATCCTGAATGTGATCCTGAATGTGATCACATCCTTTATGTGGATACAATTCCACTGATTTTAATGAATCAGAGACAGGCTAGAGCCAATGGGGGTTCAGCCTGGATAAGGAAGGAGACACAAATGAATAAAGATTTCAGCATTTGGCTTTACCTTTGTAAAGAAATAATAAAAATATATTGCACATGTTGCATATCTGTCAGCTAAATTCACTTTATCTACAACACTTTATTGGTCTCATACAGCTCTAGAGAACAATTCAAATCTCAAATTACAAAACCACCTTGTTTAAAGCTTGATCACTACTGAAGCCCTCAGACCCTGAAATACAGTCTCCAAGTTCCCATTCAAATTGTCATCAAAGCTATACTCCAACATTAAGTCCATGTCAGCCTTAGTGGAAGCAGATGAGGACTCCAGCTGCATCTGGTTTGACTTCCCTTTAATAACTACAGCCAATTGAGCCATATCAAAGAAAATGTAAGTATTTCCTTAAAAAGCAACTATTTTTTTTTTTCAAGAAAATAATTGCAAAAAAAATGTTAATTTAATATTTAATAAGTCTTATTTTAAAATACAAGACTAAAATATCTACCGGACTGGAACAGGCCAAAAATATCACGAAGCAAGTCACTACATTCTCCCTTTGAGCAAATTTGTTCCTGCATAGGAAGAAAAACACTTGAAAAATCCAGCTTCTGTGACAGAAGATGAATTTAAACTTAAATCTTAAAGCTCTTCTAAGACTCACTTGATCCACAGACTCCCACACATGCCCTGTACAAAAAAATAGTATGCCCTGCACATGCAGGTCCTTCACAAGCTCTAGCCCTCGCTCACTCTGTGATGCAGGTGCTTCTGCTCTGCCTCTACCTGCTGGAAAATTAAATCTTTAACAAAATGCAGTGAGAGAGATTTTGCTGTTACTCTTGATGAAACCAGCAACACTGGCATGCAACAGGAAGGTACCTTCAGGCACTCCGGAAAACATATTAAGCATATTTTCCATTACAGCTTTATTAATTTCTTTAGGTCATTGACAAATATTTAAAGCACTTCTCAATTGTTTATCTAATATCATGGCCATTGTAATGTTAATAACTTTCTCAGTAACTGATGTCCATGTTCCTGCTTTTCTTGTCACGGACGGGAGTGTTTCATTGTCCTGACTAAAACTGGAGAGCCATAGCACACAAAAACTAAATCTCAGGTAGACTTTCAATTTTTAGAGTTCCTTCTTAATGAAAAAGATACCAGTTTTCTCTAGTTCTTTTGCAGGCCAGTCACATCGTACATGTCTCTAACAAATTCTTCATTAGGTATTCACATGCTAAAAATCAATTAAGTGGCTATTTTAGAGGAGAATTTCTCATTGCATCTCTTGATAAGCTCTAACACAGCCAGACCTGGCTGGAAAGCTGAGACCTGAACCCCTAGATTGTAGTTTACTGATACAGGTATTAGATATGCTCTCTGCTCTTAACTTCTTTCAACCCCTTCTCTGAGCTATGGCTGTAAGTCAGGCACCCAGCTGGGTGAATAGAAGTAAATTAAAATTCCACAGTGCTCACAGAGCACAGACACAAATGTAAATCTGACAGACACATACCAATAAAAATTTATCTTGATTTTTCACCATGACAAAACATTGAAGTGTTTAAGAACATCTGGAGGACAAAAAAAGGGCTACCAACCACAATATTCCTCTAGGAACATGTTTAAGGGGACTTCCTCTTTGACATAAGCACAGGTTAAGCATAATTCTTATTGGATGAGGCCATTTGCTCCATCACAGATGTGGACTAATGAATTTGGCAGAGATTTTGGAACTGATGCATTAACAGCTAAGACAAAAAATTTTGTTTCTTTGCTAAACATTTGTATGATTCATATCACTAATATCTGAAAGTGTCTTAAGTGAAGCAGAGGGAGAAATACCATCTTTTAAGAAGGGAAAATTTCATATTTATTTTAAAAACTAAAAGTCTAAATTCCCCATGCAAGCATTAATGAGTCTGTTGTATTTTGGGGGTCCACGAGAGATGGGAGTTTGGTGGGGGGGGGAGGGTGTTGGTTTAGGGTATTCATACTATTTTTTTGTTTACTGATGAAAATAGGAAAAATTATCTGGTTTTACATGAGTACTTGCAGTTAAAAAAGAAAAAGTTAAAAGTCACTTTTTAACCCAAAAAATACTACTAACAAAAAGAAGTCATCAGGGGAACAAATTTTCATGCTTGGCTTTTTTTCCATAAAAAAAGCCAGAAATTTAAAATGAATGAAAATTTTCTGCCAAAATCATCTTTATTTTCACACTTCAAAACCCTTTTTAATTAAAATATAAATCCAGCAATAAAAATTCTACAAGTTTTCCACTAGTATTTACAAATTGGAAACAATCTTTCATCTTTCCCACACTGGGTAGAAAAAGATAACATTTAAATTAAAGAGGTGACTATTGCATAAGTCTTTGTGTGAGGAAATCACTGAAAGAAGGTCTGAGAAATGTATTTTAAATCTGAAAGTAATTGTTTTAGTTTGAGAGGTTTTTTGCCTTTTACAGAAGGAGTGCTGCAATCCATCCCGTCCTTGCTGGGAATGTACCCATTAAGTGTTCCTCCCAGTGGTCAGCAGTTTCCACTGGTTCAATTTTCAAAGAAATTTTAGGCTTGAAGATGGAAAACCAGAAAAATGTTGCTTATCCATTTTTCAGAAAGAAGTATTTAATCTAGAAAGGCTGGTTAGGGCTCATGGATATTTCAAATCCCCAGGTCAGCAGCAGCACTGCTGAGTAGGAGCCACGTGCGGGTTTGCCGAGGTTTAACTTCTGAACTTTGCTCACTTCAGCCAGACTTCCTTGAATGCAGGCAAAATCTCAGGCCACTGCTAAATACCCCAAGGAGAGTTCTCAGTACTGGGAACACAGATGGTGAACTTCAAGAGCAGGAAGCCTACAGGGTGAGAAAAGCTCAAAAGTACTGTGTACTTGACAAGTTATTGGGATAAACAGGCTTGTTTGGTTTGGATTATGCAGAGGTTTTTTTTATACAAGCCATATCTTTGCTTACTAAAATATCTACTATTTACTGGCTTATCAGGTCTAGAAACACACTTTTCCAAATACTCATGTCAATCCTTCTTCCATAGCACTATGTGCTAACAGTATACTGGTTTATTTGAATAGAAAAAGAACTGGCTTGAATATATCCTCAATAATTTTTGGTTGTTGGTGAAACAGTTGGATTTATTTTTTCCCTGCACAAACCATCAGGATGAATGCCATTTTCCATTATTGTTAGAAAGTGGGCCCAAGCACAACTCACTCTTAATTTCACTGACGATGGAGAATAAGGGTAAAATGCTTAATTGGAGTCCCAGCTTGCCCACCAAATCCTTTCACGAGTTTCATGTTTTCACATAAACTAATTTTCTTCCTTCAGTTCTAGCTATGGTGCAGCCTTGTTCTTACTACTTTTGCCAGCATTTCCAGGAGCTCAGCTACCAGCAGAAGAGATTGTGCTTCACCGCCACAGAACCTCGATGACAAAGCAGTGACACAAGATCACCAGCAGAATTTCCCTTAAAAAAAAAAAGAAAAAGAGACTAGAAGCAGGACCCAATTCAAAGCATTTAAATCAGGTGGAAGAAATTCCCAAAAAGGAATCAACAGGGTGTAAAATGCCAGTGTGAATACATTCCAATGGCAGGGAATAGTGCTAGTCTAGGCTCATACAGTGAAATTCTGCAAGGCACTTGTGTGTCAGTGCCTCAAGCATTACAGGCCTGCACAGGCTGTGTGAGTACCTAGGGCAAAGCTGGTAACCCAGGTAGTTTACTGATAGTAAACTCCTAATATACATTACTTAAAAGCAAAATGCACACGAAAATGATACAACTCTGTGTTCATGCTGCTTTTTGTGAGAGTCCAAACTGGCTGCAAGTTATTAGACCTTTACTTTTCTGTGAGCTGGTTCAAGCCAAGCCTAATGTGAGCATGTTCTCACATCCTTCCCAATCCTCCCGTGACCCAGCACGGGCCACTCTCAGTCAGGAAGCCTCCTTAGCTGCCCTAGGGATTGCAGCAAGATCAGATCTCTTCAAAGGAATGTATCGACACAGATTATTCCCGTGGCACTCTCCTGCCTCTTGCAACCAGCAAGGCACACCCACAAAGCACCACACCTGTGCTCAGTGCTCAACTTCAGGTGCTCCAGCCTGGGGTGTAACTTACACCACTGCGAGCTGGAGCCACACATTTCCAGCTGCAAAGGGCAACTTCTGCTCATGGCAACATCAGTCTAACCTTACTAATTTCAGTGTTGTATTGCACTGGGTTAAATCAGAGATTAATGCAATCTAAGTCTTCTGGTTTCCTTTATAGCATCAGTGCACTGCCATTTTCAATTCTCTCCTGAGCAGTTGATTCAGAGAATTCAGGACTGTTGAAAGGTTCTGCAAAAAAATGACTGAAATAGTTTATAAATCCTAGGAGGGAGCATAACTGCACAACATTTGTAGGACAAGGAGCATTCTTTACAGCAGTTATTTTATCCTGTGATTTATACTGGTCTCCTCCATCTATCACATGGCTACAGCATTCAGTCCTGCCTTGTAGGAATTCACTTTTGGCCTCATGCTACACTCTCTCTGCCAGAGGAAAATTTTCCTTTAGTTTTGTGGAAGCCTTCTGCATTTGTTTTCTGTGTGATGATGTCAACAAACAGCATTAAATTCTGTGGATGCATTTGTTCCATGGCCCTTGGTGATAAGAAAGGGATTAATAATATTTCAGTGAGAAACTGAAAGCATTTCATGATAGTCTGAACTGTAATTCAGAGGTTTCAGGTATAACTCAACAGGAAAGTTTGAGTCTATCTTCCCTCATTCTTTACCCAACTGCTTCAATGAAAACAGCTACAAGGAGAGGAACTAACCCAATCCAAGGACTGAGACACCTACTCATACAGGTTCAAATCCTGAATTTGATGGGTCTTGACTTTGAGGGCATATATAATTCAAATACAGATGAGTCCTTTGGAAATGATCCACCTTAATATTTCATAGAATTCAAGTCCTGGCTATTAAGTTTGTACGATGAATAGATTATTTTAAAGATATGACTAAATTTAGTTTGTTTGATTTTAAATACCTGTGCAAAATCTTTATATTGCACACTTCCTCCCTCTTTTACCAGAGTCAAAACTGGGTCTTCAAGTACATTTCCTGGCATTGTTTCAAGCAGAAGGCTGAGCCAAGCCTGTGTCTTACATCACAGGCAGGTGGGAAGGATCACTTGCACCTTCCCTCTAAATACCAAAAAACACACACAGGTTTTTCCAGGAACATAGTCACACAGGCCACTCACTTTCATAATATTGTGACCACCTATTTTAACTCTCTGGCTATGGAAATACAGATTTAAGCTACAATTAATAGTTTAGATTCTGCAGCTCGTAGACCTTCATAAACAGTATTTTAACTTTCCACGGCAGCACTTCCTCAGTTCTGTGCACACTCACTACACATCAAGTGCCGCGACACTGGCTGTCTGGCTGGCTGTGTTCGCCAGTGCCGGCACCCATGTGGACGGGAGAGGATGGCGGAGGCTGCTCGCGGGCGCGGGAGGGTCAGCGAAGTCCCAGTTCGGGTTCACCAGACCCACCGGTGGTGCGGGCGCGCTGGAAAGAAGGAGGGAGGCGGAGGGGCTTCTCCTGGTAGGTTTATTCAGACGTCATGGTGGCGCAGAGAAGCCCCGAAGGGCCGTGACGCAGGTGTTTTATGCTTTACAGAGTGGGAGGAGAGAATACAGAACATCCAATGGTGCAGGGATGCGGGGCTTGAATTCTCGCGGGCAAGGGTACAAAACCAATAGGGAGCGTTGTGGGAGGGGAGGAACATCTTGGGAGGAGAGACATCTTTCTTGAAGGAGGAGGCAAACACAGGGAAAAAGGGGTGAGATGGCAGTGGCTGCTTAAAGGGGTATGCTGGCCGTGGAAGGGGCCATAACGCACCGCAACAATCAAGCACGACAGGAATTTGCTGCCAGTAATAAGCAGACCATCAGAGATTCACAGAATCCCTCAGGTGGGAAAGTCCCTCAGGAGGTCTCTGATTGCCACTCCTGATGCTCTCTAACCCCTGCCCAAAATAATTTTCACGTTTAAGAATGGCATTGAAAACACTAGCTATGAAGGAAGTCAGGAAGTTTCCCCTGCAAAAGGGTGGCAAGATAATACAGCACTTCAGATCACTGCAGTGACATCGAGATGTCTCTGCAGAGACAAGAAGCCTAAGGCAGGTCATACAGGCTCCTCTAGTGCCATGGCAAGCTTGATGCCACTGCTCCAGGCCAGCTTGTAGCCCCAGGTGAGCAGCTTCTTCATCTACTGAAAAAGTCTGATCAGTCAAGCTTTCTTCACAAATCAACTCAGGATGTGAAATATTAAAGGAGTTGCATCTTTCAGTGGAAATAAAATCTGATAGCAGCCTTCTCCTTAACCCCAAACCAACAAAAGCCACCCTAATTATTTCCTCTGCAGGAAGTCCTTTTGGGGAAAAAAGAAGTAATACAGGATTTGGATCACTTCCTGGATTTGTGGGCATCTATCAAACAGCACACAGCAGCAAAGCCAACAGCACCCTATCTCTACTTCGAAGTACAATTCAAGAGAAAGGAAAGAGAGATTCAGAACTAAGAGATCTGGATTGCCTTCTCCACTATTCACAAGGATTACTTGATATGTAGGCCAGCAAAAGGTCCCTTTTCCTTCGCCTAGAAAGACCCATCCTGCTAACACGAACAAAGGAGGAGACAGAAGCTGCAATGCATATTGAAAGTAACAGAGAGACAGACACAGGGGGTAGAGATTTGATAATGCAGACAGAGGGGGAAAAAAAAGAAAAAAAGAGAACTTCTTAAGATTCTTTCTAAGAAAAATGAATCTTCACTGCACTGGTGCTTTTATTAGAACACCTCTTGCTTTTTCTTGCTCTCTCTTCTTGACACAGTAAGTTATGTTCAAGCTGCCTGAGACACTTTGTCAGGGCACCTCATTGTTCTTCTCCCAGACAGCTCCCTCACGACTCCAGCACGCAGCACAGTGCTCCAGGGGCAAGGGTGACCCCACCTCCAGGGGCTGCGGATGCTCGCACTCAAAGTGGTGATTAGAAACAATCATCTGCAACAGGAGTCAGTGCACGTGCCTTTATAAAATCAAGAGAATAACACAAAGCAAGTCTGATGCAAAATGAGGTGGAGCAAAGAAAGCATCAAACTCTTTCAAGAGAAAGTTGCTCTTCTTACTCAAGATAGTATATCAGAGGCCGAGGAGGCACCTCTCTTTTTGGAGCTTCAGATGCCTTGGAGTGAGCCAAAATTCAGCATGCAAATGAAGAGTTCACAGCAATTTAGCTTTTTTTTTTATCATGTTTTTTCCAGGTAATTAAACCCACAGTGCTACAGCAGCAACTTGGAACCCTACAGAAAATCACACCTGTCCTAAGGTACTTGCAGTCAGAGATACAACAGACAAAATGCAAAAGACAAGTATAATCCACATTTTACAGGAGCTATAGGAAGGTATCCGGCATGCTTGATCCATGTTTCACCAATAGAGACCCAAGCCCAGGTCCCTGCAGACTTGATGCTGATACAAGTTTTCCCTTGGAGAAGGCATGGAGGTGCTGTGCCTGCAAAGCTGATTGCAGCTGATGTTATCAGTAGATGATCACAGTCTGTCTTGAAGAAAAGCCACAACCCACATGCCCTGCAAAATAATACCTACATGATTTTTAAAAACAAAGTTAATTCTGTGGAAAAAGCACAACTTCAGCCACAAAGACTTGTTTTTTTAGTTTCTTACAGGATTCTTGAACCAGGTTAACAAAAAGTTATTTAGCCCATCTTATTTTAGTTTATTTCTTTGGAAACAGAGCTTGCATGAGGCACACTGCACAGCCAACACTTCCAATCTTGAGATAGAAAGTAGCACAAGGGTAAAAAATATTACTTACACTTTCCTGACAAACTGGGGATGGGAGTTAACTAAGAATTCTAATGATCCTAACACTCTGGACAAAGTAAAATGACTGCCAGCTGACAAGCTCAAAGTTACAAGGTACAGCTCCTCACTGGAATTATGCCATCCTGGCCTAGCAAACTGCATGTCCAAAATCCTCAAGAAATACTGCACAAGCCTGAGGTTTTCATCTAGTTTAATGTTTCCAGTCCAGGGTGAGGTTACTAAATTGATGAGTTCTTTCAAAAATTTGAATCTCAGTTGTGAACATCAGGCTGAAATACCATCTTTTCATGTGCTCACAAGGACAAATGGAAATATTGCCAAATGTCATTCACACGCAGGAAAAAAGTGTACACTTCTGTACTTCAGAGACATTTGAATTCTAGCGATTCTGAAGTCTAAGGGCTACTACAGTCTCCTGACGAAAAGCAGGAAAATCACCATATACCATTTGCTTGCTGCCTAGCACCACTAGGTGTGATCTCGAGCTCACACATCAAAGGAAGATTGGGATTTGCTCTCTCTGTACTGATGGAGACTTTCCACAGTTCAATATGGTACTGAACTATTTACCACTGGTAGTTGAGCAAATAATTAACTTTGCTCACTGCATGAAATATTGGTCTCCAGCAATGCACACACAGTTTAAACAGACACAGACAGACCAAAAACTGCCCGCCTACATTAGCATTCAAAATATTTTGGCAATTGAAAAAATAGAAAAGACAACCCACTAACATCACCACACTAGAAAGACTGTCCCCAAAACAAGAACTGCAAGCTGACAACATCAAAAGCTAAAATTGCATTTAAAAGAAATTTTTCTGTTTTGAAGAAGAAAGACATGCAAGCAGCAATTTTCCTAATTAAAGCCCTCTGCAAAGTCCACAGCCCCCAGGTCCTCCATGGAGAATGGGAGCCTTTTGTTGGGAAATGAGTCAGCAAATGTATAACTGAGCCTTCTGCATTGAGCTCCAAGCACCTTGTACACTGCTGACCTGCCTGTCACAGGAAATGTTTAGGAAGGAGCCTGATGACAGCGGCAGACAGGTAGGGAGAGTCATCACCCAAGGAGATACAGAAAAAATGGGCACCACTATCAGCTTGGCCCCGAGCAGGCAAAAGAGTCAATGGATTCCCACTGAGAGCCCCATCCAGAAATCCCCATGCAAAAGGCAGCAGGTCTCTTATTGCAGGATGTGCACTGGGAGAGGTTGCCGTGTAGATCAGCGACCGGCTCTAATGCTGGGCCTGGATGGAGGCCCCAGCAGGGTCAGCCAGACAGCAAGAGATGCAGAGATGTCTGCCCTGCTCTCTCACAGAGAGAACTGTGCTGCTTGTGCTGCCCCAGTGATGTACCTCAATTGCTGTCTAAACAGCTGTGAGCTGAGGAAATAGAAAGGTCCCCAGGATTTGTCCACTGAAGTGTTCAACTCTTCAGGGTACGCCGTTGGTCCTCTTTTGACATACTTGAGTGTGAAAAAGCTTTTGTTACAAAGTTTATGGAAGTTGTCACTTCTACTATAAGCAAATAACTAAAGCTGGTTATTAATGCAGGCACACATCAATGTAGCTGTACAGATCTGTACCTGCAGGAGATTTGTTCTCTAGGTTTACTGAGATGTTCTTCATGAGAAGTGAAGGTAAAGGCATCGGCACAAAAACTTTCCAGGCAGAGGTGGTGCTCCAGTGCATCCAGAGCTAGGATAAGGTATCGTGTCAAATGGTGGGTGTTTCCTGGAAATCTTTTAGAAGCCATCTTGCCATTCACCTGTGAATACTCCTTCTGTACCTAAAGGTACAGTTAAGCCTATACCCATTTCATATGAACATGACTTAAGTAAAGTTACACAAGATTTACCAAGCTTTCCCTAAGAACCAGACTGGAAAATCTTAAAGAAGCCATAAAAAGACTTCCTACTGGAAAGAAGCCACAGGATAAATCTTTGCGCAAAATTGACTTCTATTTGAATTTAGGTCATTTGGCCCAATGTGGCAGAATTTCAACAGCTGTAGTAACTTTGGAAAACTCCAACATTAAGTGATTTCCAAAAAATATTTCAGTCATTCACATGGAGAAAAGAATATATATTTTTTTTTTTTAAAGCAGGAAAATCATCATGTTGTGCATAATTTCTCTTTACTTCCCCATAAGCTACAACAAGTCAAAGCATAAAAGGAAATTAAATGTGGGTATTTTTAGTAGTTGTTTTCTAACCAGTTATTTCTGAGTTCTGTTTGCATGAGAAATTGAAGGTAAGAGGTTTATGTGCAGATGCCACACTCCTCTGAGATCATCTCTTAACTGCCATGAGACAGAAAGCAGTTTCAGAAGACAGAAAAAACAGTCATTTGAGAACATTTGCCTCTGGCAGAACTATCTTTTTTCCTACCTCGGTTAAAATTACTCGTGGGCAAAACCAGGCAGAAGCGTTGAAACATTTGCAACAAAACATGCAATTGCAAACATGTAACCAGATACAATTAAGCTTTATTATAAACGTGAAAAGATGTGCCAAACTGGATAGAATGGTCCTTGCTAGCTTGCAGTGTGTAAGCAGAAAATTTTGCAGAATGGCTCGTTTTGCTCCAGATAGCAGTTCTGTTCCCAGATCTGAATGAGACAAGCTCACACATCTCTCTGATACCCAGCTGCAGATTGTAATCCCATCCAGCAGCACAGACAGATCCAGGAGACAAAGCAGCTCCATAGCCCATGTCAGATGCCTGAAGTTGGATAGTATAAACACTACTCCTTCTGAGAATGGTCAGGAGAGAGTCTGAGAAACATCGACTAGGCATCCTGAGTTTCATTTTTAGCATGTTGTAGGGCATAGCTGAATGAGGAACTGAAACTGAATGCAGGGATTCACCAGAGTGTCTTCCAGTGAAGGGGTCATTTCTGCCCTGAAAAGGGCTAAGGATACAGTTGTGTCTTAGCAATGGTTTTGATCATCACTGCCTTCTTTGAAAAGGAAAACCATGAAGAGCAGAAAGTCAATAATTTGTCTGTGCAATAAGAAGAAAATGAAGTCTTTCAGCCAATAGGTAGGATTTAAATTGATAGAGTCTCTCACAGCTGAAATGTAGGCATTTTGCTGCAAACAGTGGGAAAGAATGGGACTGGTAGAACAAATCCTGGCTCTTATGCCCAGACATTATTAGCATCTGTTCCGACAGAGCCCTCAATATGTTAAGGTTTTCCACCAGAAATCATATAAATCAGCATCTCCTCATGATGAAAGGCTTGGGTTAAATATAGTCAGGATTTGAACTCATGACTCCAAAAGGTCAAGACTTCAAGAGTGTCTTACCCTGGTTTGTTAAGCTATACCTGAAAAAAATCTATTTAGTATCCAGGAAGACAGAGATACACTGACAAAATGAATCTCAAAAGAATTAGTGAATGGAGCCTGAGCTTTAACATACCTAAATGTTATATGCCCAACAAACAGACAGAAGACTTAAGTCTGCAAACTGAGAAAAGGGGACCCTGGAAAAGCAGGGTTTGGGAGAGTGTAACACCCTGCTGAGGCAGTTGGACTGGCAACACAGGAGGGAACCTGCTCCATTTTGGTGATCTCAGTTCCTAGGGAAAGGTGAAAGGACAGTGAGATACAAAACTTTAAAAGCAGCATCCCTTTTGCAGATGGGGACTAGTGACCAAACACGGTGGAGCCTGCCGATACCCAAATCTAGTCACAGAGAGAGCACCAGAGGGGCTTCGATAGCCTCTAAGCCACTGCTCCCATCCCTTATGTGTACAGTGCGTATTAACATATTTCATACATTTTCTTTGGCAAGTTTAATGGAAACAGAGGCTTTCAATGAAAAGGCTAAATGAGCCAAAACTCACAAATACCCAGCTATACTGTCTACACACGCTTTTATTTCCCCCGCCTTCCTATTCCCCCTTCAATAAAAGAGCATTTAAGTGATATTTTTTCCACTTGGCTCATGTGGAAGGTGAGCTGATCTGTGCTGTGAAGTTCTATATTGGTCCCTCTTTTATTTTTTCAGAGACCAAAAAGGGAAGGAATAGAAAACAGCCTCTTTAAATGAAATATGCCCTTGTCAAAACAATTTAACAAATGGAAAAGGCATGCCCATTATGCTAGTTTTCCAGAAGTTCATCAACCTCACTGTTAAATCTTAGCATGTAAGAAAAATTACTCTATTTGTTCTTTATGGTTTGTTCTCAAGATCAAAGTGCTGTGGGCTGGAGGGTGTTTGACATCCAAGAAACACTCGTTGCTGCAATATTGTCTGTAGTGCCTTTTGTTAGTTTTGTTTCTTTATAAGGCTTTAAAGAACAGCAGTCAACACTTGCAGCACACTGGCATCCCATCAAATGCCAAACTCGTCCTTTCAGAGCACATGGGAGGATAATATTTTTACGACTCTTACTGTGGTTTTCTCCTTTCACTAGGTCCTCTGATAGAAGCAACTGGAAATTGTCTTGCATCCCAATCCCCTTTCCCTTGCAAAAGATTTGTCCAACAGAGAAGTTAACACTATTAATCCTTTATTTTAAAGAGCACTAGAGCCTTATATAGATAATACCAGCAGTTCACATTGGACCAATCTATAAATCATTAGAGGCTTCATTTTGGTTTGTATTTTTGGTTTTGCTTTGCTTTGATTTTGTTTTTAAATAGAACTTGTTGTCCAATGTAATTTTTTGAGTGTTTTTATTTAGCTCCTATCAGATGGTGGATGATATTCAAAGGGCTGAAAATGTATATCAGTGACATAAAACTGCTTTATTTAACCAAACCAGTTTAACTGACTGAATTAGCTGACACACACTGTTTCAGTAGAAACATTTCAACACCTACGGCTCAGTTTCAGAAAAGCAGAGTTTCAGTCAAGTTCAGTTGGCTTTGCTGAGCTAATGTGATTTAAAAAGCAACTGCTCCAAGCCTCACATCACTGTAAGGATGGATACTTTGTTTACTTCTAGAAGGTAACCACAGTTACAAACACATCCTTCTCTCTGCAAATGGTGAGTTTATTTGAAACCATGAATCAAGTGCAAATGCCTTTTCTACAGATAAAGAAATATATTTATTATTTTAAAATATATCATTTTATATGTCCTAAGGGCCATAGGTCTAGAATTATCACCTGGCTCAGGCAGACTTATCCCTAGCTTTTAGGAGCATCCTTCTTACAGATAATCCCCTTTATAAACTTATTGACCTTCGTTTTACTGTGTTTTGTGCTCAGACTGTTCCCGTGGAATGGTCAGAGTTTTGAGCTCAGACACTTTAATAGTTAGGAACTTCTTTCTTAACCCCAACCAAAATGTACTCTTGGCCACTTTATACCCCTCTGTTCCTTTGCCAGCACTGCCCTTCAGATTAAGAGTTATTTTCTGCCACAATGTATTTAAAGAGAAAAAATGTGCATGCTCTCTCAGGTTTTGCCCTGCCAAGTTAAACAACCAACCTCTCCTAGCTCCTGTTTGTAAAACAAATTCTCCATTTCCCTGATCATCCCCATAGCCTTGTCTATGCAAACTTCAGTTTCAGATCATCTTTCTTGAACGCTGTTAGTCAAAACCATATGTGGTATCTTAAATGAGGTCCCATTAATGATCCCTCTATGCAGCTTGTAATACTTCCTTATCTGGAATTATCCTTCCTGAGACATCCTAGGATTGCATTTACCTCTTTCGTACCTCCACAGCTTATAGTCAGCTTGGTGACAGAGTGAGCCCTGTGTGTTTCTTGGTTGTTTCCAGCTGATGACCTCTCAGCTTAGAGCAGCAGGTTTCAGTAAGAGCACCCAAATGCATGATGTTATCTTCTGCATTCAGAAATTTTACCCCATTTGTAGTCCTCAACATCATCCCGCTCTTTATGTGTACTATCCCAAACTCCCTTTGTACTGCTGTCCCAAACTCCCTTGGTACTGCTGGTGCATCCCAGCTTTGTGTCCCTGCTTAAAGAATTACACAGAAACAGTTCCCCAGGATGAACTGTCCAGAACATAACTAACAAATAATTTTTTTACAACCCCTTTTTTTCTGCGCACCACATACAACATACCCTAGGTACTTTTCAGACAAGTAAGAAAGCCAGATGAGTAAACTGAAATTGGGAGAAGATGGAAAGCTACAACCAGCATAATCACAACACTGCTCCAATGGGACACTGAGCAATTTTCCCCTAAGAGAGTAGAGATGAATTTAACAAAGTCAGCTTCAGTGGGATAAAGGACAGAGTTGCTTATTGTTCTGGAAGGTTTCTCTGTATAAGGCCGTGTGCAAGATGGCATGGCCAAGTTTGTGTAAAAAGATAACAAAAAACCAACAAATTACTTTCATTACCCGATAGCACGAAGCAAGATCAAAGAAAGTAACATAAAGATGCAAAGGCAACTAGGGAGGAGCAAAGACACATCAATTTTGATACATGGGAGTGTTTCAACTCAACACTGATAAAATACAGGAAGCTAAAGGAAAGGTATTACATAATCTAAACAATAAACATAAACTATGATTATTTCTGGCAAAACCACATTTGTAATGGAATGTGTTTAAGGGAGAAGACAACTGAATTCAAGAAGGTACATTAAGGAGGGATCTCCTCACTAAGGTAGATTCACGTTGTTAAATCAACATATAAAAGATTAAAGAGTATTTTTAAATTTAATGTCCAAGAGAGAAAGAAATTAAATCTATTAAGAAAGAAATTGAAGATTCACAAGATGAAAAACTCTTCGTTTGACTTGAGAAAATTTTACGAACAGGAATTTTCAGGGGGAGAAGAAACCAATGACAGGTTACAGCAAATAATGATATGATTTCTTTTCACCTTCACCAAAAGCCTTTTTTTTTCCTTCTTCACAGCTAACCTATCTTCTCCTGACTTCTTACTATTGTAACAAAGAAATTCTTCATTCAGCAGAAACTATTTCCACCTTATACAATGCCTTAGAAAACTGGTGTCAAACATCCTACAGTCTGCTGAAATTACTGATGTTAAACCAACCACCAATCAACTACATTTGAAGCCTGCTGTCAGCTCACCTGCCAAAAAAGCTGTGATTTGCTAAATATGCTTGTCACTTTCCTTCGA
Organism: Daphoenositta chrysoptera; assembly: GCA_013397915.1. Taxonomy (NCBI): domain Eukaryota; kingdom Metazoa; phylum Chordata; class Aves; order Passeriformes; genus Daphoenositta; species Daphoenositta chrysoptera. The sequence continues at coordinate 1,173,963 of VZRO01002906.1, forward strand.
GCAGAATTCCCAAAACATGTGTGTTTTAAATCTGCTTACTAGAATAACGACACAGGGACTTCTGCATGAAAATCAACAGCACCAGAAGCCTACAGTGTTTTCTCAAGTGAAGAGCGAACACAAAGCCCAGCAGTCCCTTGAGAACCAGAGATCCCCATCTGCTCAGCTGAATATCTGAGAGCTCAGAGGTGCACCTAGGCTCTTACACATGAGCTGGATGGTGATGTGGTCCTGTGGGCTGCAAGGACATGGTTCTCTTGTCTCCACGAAGGATAACCCAGTCAAAGAAATGTTAATAGCAACAGACAGAAACAGAACACAGAACACAAACAACGCTAAACCTTTTTCCCTCTAGGGAAACTTGCCTAGTGATTATGAACTTAATGCATATAAATTGCTCTCTGTGTGGTAGTCTTTTCAGTCAAATAAAGAAAATAACAATAAACTTCCTTTTCTCTTACTAAATGTTGAACTCTCTTGTTTGGGACAACACCAATAGGATATACAGATAAAATTACTGTTTATTTCAGATAATTGTGTGCAATATGCATCTGTTTGAAGATGCTAACATGTAATTTAATTACACATAGAATTTTCCCAAGGTTTACTGAAACATTCCATAAAACAAAACGTGGAACATAATACAATGTATAAATGCAAATATTATTTAACTTAATCTCTTTAACAGGTGCACATATTTCTAGACATACACATGCACTTTTTAGGAGAAGTTTATACTACAATTAGACTGCTCTTTTTGTATTTTTCTGCATTTTTTCCAATGCTATTATAAATAAACAGTGAGATGCTGAAAGTCAATGAAATAGTTCATACCCTCGGCTCCCCAAGGTGTTAAGAACAGCAGAGTCAGGAAATGAGCTAAGAAAAGCCCACTCTAACATTTAAATACTAGTAACAGCATAGCAGCACATTAAAAATTTCAGGTAAAAAAACCCGATGAGAACATAATTAATAACTCATCTAGAGAAAACAAGTAGAAGAACATGAACAGTTTTAGGATTTCTGTTTTACAAAACATCACAAATGTAAGGTGAAACTCACTGCCCACTGGTTTTCTAAGTGCTGAGCCAAACAGAGGGAAAACTGTCAATGATTTCTCAGAAGGCAATAGTTTATCTAGGACATACAATAAGCTAGGCAAACTCCTAATTTCCCTTTGCAAGACAGAATATTGTTCAATTAGCAGTTTGCTACCTAAAGTCTCCTTCTACACCCGTTTTGTAGGTAAACAGCATTAATTTCTTTCTTGTACTGAGTGAAGCTTCTCACAACTTGCCTGAAGTTCAGAAAGTCATCCCAGACAGCACAGCCTGGACTTGATCATCTTCTCCTGTCCAGCTGCAGCCAAAGAACCCACTGCTTCCATTTATTTCACCCCTGCTGCATCTCAAATTCCTGCAGTCCAACAGAGCCTACTACACTCAGTGCAGAGCTTTTCCTAAATTCCATCAGTTAATGTCAAAGCACGGGACACACCTAACACACATCTACTGCAGTGGCCCTGAGAAAGCAGCTCAAGCATCCAGCCCATGGTAATTCTTCCAAACACCACCCTGAACAACACATCTCAAGTGCACACATTTTCATACTGAACTGCCCCCCACCTGTGGCAATTCTGTTCTCTAACCCATTCCACATCACCGCAAATGGAGGAACAAACCACGGGTATGAAAGAAGACATTAAAAGGCAATTTAAAGAGAAATTCCTCCAAAATACCATGTAAATATACATGAGAGTTATGAAAGGTCAAACAACAGATTAAGGCCAAATTAAAAAAAAATTTGGCATTTGTACATCATGCTCACAAAAAGATATTCCAATTGCATTTTCTTTCATGTCTCTTTTCTTGTGCACAGCTCCAAGTGTTTAAAACAACCTAAAGAAATAAAATAGGGAGGAAAATATAATCAAAATTAATTAGTGACATAAAATAAATTTATTTTATGCCTAGAATTTACCATTACATTCATCTAGTGTGACTTCTGCACACAACACGGACCACCAGATTTCACAAAGTAGTTCCAGAATTCAATCAATATCTTTAAAGGACTCTGTTGAAAAGCCTTACAGCCTGGAAGGTCTAAGCAACACATCAAACAAAGCCATTAGATTTCCCTGATTGCAATTACAACCAACACAAGAGAATTTTATCTGCAAACAGCCACTTTTAAACAAAAAAGAAATGCAAAGCTAGTGATCTGAATCCTGCTCACTGACGTATGACTTGCAGTTTCATTCAGAACTTAAAGACTGATAAACAGTCACAAGTTACAAATTTCAGATCTTTTGGTGAATGCGTACCTTTATTCTTTTTTCTTCTCCTCTTCTGCCTTTTCATGAATCCTTATTCAAAAGTGACACATTTGTTCAGTTCAGGGAGATTCTTCTCTCTGGAGGGGAAATAATTTTTATCAGTAAGACTCCCTGGTGATCAGGTAGACTTGGAACTGCTGTTAATCAGCCTTTTTGACATGGTACCTTGAATAGCACTTCCCATGATGCTTTGTGTGCCTACCTTAATTCTTTCCTTTTGAACTCACCATGACTTATAGGTGTCTTTTTTTTCCTTTTGTGTGTCTGAAGTTATCCCTCTATTAACTTTAATTGGAAAGGTACCTTTTGTTCCCCTAGAGTAGTCATATACTAACCACTGAACTCCCTAGGCTCAAATTTCTGGGGTAGCAAGAGTTCAGTTTTCTGACAACTCGTAAAAAAAAAAAAAATCCAGAGGAAAAAATTGATGTCTTTATTATTGCTAATAACATAAATTATATTTACACTAAAGATGAACTGTTGCATCCATTTATATCAGGAAATACAGAGGATTCTACTGGAAGTCACGGTGAGTTCAAAAGAAAGGAATTAAGGGCAGACACACAGAACATCACAGAACCCCGACCCTTGCCATCTGCAAACCCTACTGAAAGGTATGCTGCTGAAATAAATAAATAAATAGCCTTTTTCTGAGGCACTGGGAGAAATGTAAGTTCTTTCATAAAGGCAGAAGCAAGAGAGCTTTGTTTCCTGTAGACTTGTGTCTCTCCCTCACAATACCGCTGTTGGCAAGGGAGAGGGGACACATCCAGGCCAGCCTGCACCTCGCCATGCTCCAATTAGTCCCACAGGACACCTGCACGGGATGGCCAGACCTTACCAACCACAATATGTTATGGCTGAGTTCCCATCTTTCCCTCAGTATTTGCTCACATTTAAGGCCTGTCCACCAACCAAGTTTTTTTCCAATTAATTTATCAGAGCTTCTGGGACCTGCTGCTTTCCAGGTCTAGAAGAAGCTGTGCAGAAGCCCTAAAAGTTTCTGTGAAGTGACAGGCATATACTTTGGATATAACACATTTCCCTAAGAAAGCTAACCAAAAGTAAGATATCCTCTTGCACTTCATTGCACATTCAAGAGATTTGTTCTCACCTACGTCATAGCCTGATCATGGTCACATGAAATGCTAAAGAAAAAAAGGTGTTATGCATTGGGCTCTGAATCAGAAGCTATGTTTGAACCTTCCTAGAAAGCTGAGTTTCATCTCCTTTGTGCTGTTCAGACATTTGTATCCACAGAATGTGACCCAATCTTCTTGATTTTCTTTGTACCAGAAGAAGAATTTGGACTAAGGGGGGCCAGGGCAGCAATACATCCAAATCTGCTGTCCCACAGGTTCAGAAGACCCTGGGTTAAAGCAGCAACTATCACCCTCTCTGTACTGACAGAAGAAACAAACCCCATCAGTAGTATGTCCAGGATTAGCACAGCGTCAATGGCCCACTCCTACGGGTGCACAGGATTTTGCCAGCTGGCCAGAGCTGGCTCATTTCTTCCTGCATCTGGAGCCATCTCTGTTTTTAAAGCAGTCGACTTAGGGCAGCTGGTGATTGTATTAATGCTTGAGGTAAGTGACTGAGTCAGCTACTGGTCCTGTGTCATACTCCTGTGTCTAACTCAGTGCTTTAAACTATCTGCACTTTTGAACCCTGCCTTATTTCTGCCATCTTCCTTTTTACCATTGGCCAGACATTACAAACCCAAGGTGTTATATCCTCCTAAGAATTACTACACAAAACTCTCCTTGCCAAAAACCTGCCAGATCACAGGATAGGGTTAAAGCTGCATCCCCTCTGGGTTTGTTGCAGCTGAGTCTGAGTCTTCAGCAAACTGTTTTCTCAAAACCATGCAGCCAGGATGCGACCAGGCATCCCTCGGATGAAGTGGATGCTCTGAATACGTGTTGGCTTGGGGAGCCCCACTTTGGGCACCCAGCCCAACAGGGCATGGGGTCCCCAGCACCTGCTCAAGGGGCAGCCAGTGCAGGAGAGTGGCTGACCTGGCAGCACTCCTAAAAGGGTGCATTTACCAAATATTTTATTCACGTGTTATTCAAGGCCAGGCTGGATGGGGCTTCGAGCAACCTGGTCTAGTGAAAGGTGTCCCTGCCTGTGCCTAGGGGGTTGGAACTAGATAATCTTTAAGGTCCTTCCAACCCAAACCATACCATGATTCTATGATCATTTAAGTGTTCCGGGCAGAAAAGAAGTGTGAGAGAGAACTGCTACTTGAAGTGACCCAGTGCCTGTGAAAGGCATTGAGTGAAAGGACTCGCAGAGAGAAAAATCCTATTTATTCACCCAAACTACATACCAGGCAGTTGTTTGTTTACCAGGACCCCAAAAGCACCTCAACCCTGACATGAAAGTGATGCCCTAGGAGGAAAGACTGCTGCAGTATCTGCTTCCTGAAGACAGGCCTGGCTAGCCCCATGCAGAAGCTACAGCAATGCATTCTGAAAGGAAGAGAAATGAGATGGAAAAGTTAGTGGGTCAAGGACATCACTTAAGGGCAAAAAGAGACTCACCTTGGGGAAAATTAATGTAATTTATTGCCAATTAAAATAGAGTTAGATGCCGAGACAAAAATTAAATTACCACCTTTGTACCACCCACTACTTTTCCCAGGCTCATCTTCTCTTCCAACTCCTCTACTGCCCTACCCCTGAGGGGTTCTGCAGTCAGCTCGGGGCTGTGCCCATCTGTGCCCAGCACAGGGCAGCCCGGCCTCTCCCCACCAACGCCCCTGTGGCCCCTGCCAGCACCTGCCCCCAGCCTAGGGCCACACTGAAGAGCAGCGTGACAGCCCCTTTTTGGGGCCAGGGGTATCATCAGGCCATCAGCCACTGACCCTGGGGAGCCGTGGGGTGCCCGGCAGCCCCCAGCCAAGGCTGCTCCCAGCCCACCTCAGCCTGCCTGCACTCGGGCTACTCCTGGCACGTGTGGTTAGCGTGCTGACAGAAAGCAGCACAGGGACAGAAACAGCAGTTCTTAGTGTGTCATTTTCTCCTTTCCTATCCAAAAAGGTAGTACAATCAGAGCTTTCCTTACCATATAAACAAATTATTTTGGGCGGGGGGTGGGGGAGGGTGGGAAATCTGAGGCAGCAGCTTTTCCCAATGTGATTCAACTTGTTGGGGAAGTTTCTGGGAAAGCAGCCTTGCAAGAATTTTGGCCTTTAGGTCTGAAGTAACAGGAAGTAATAAAAAGAGAATTAAAATGACCATCAAGCTAAAAGAAGATGCTCCAAGCCACAGCACCAGAAGCCTTCTCTGCTGGGACTGCAAGGCTGCCTGGTACTGGCTCCAAAATTAGTTCATCTTCAAAATCGCTTGCCAAATCGCTTCACTTCCCAGCTGAGGCAGCACACTGAGGAGATGTGCACAGAGACTGCTTAAAAGCAAAGCCAGCCCTGGAAGTGTTTCCTCCAGCCCCAAGAGCAGCTGCTTGAGCACAACCAAGGCCATGCAGAGGGTAGAAATAGTCTTTCCTACATGCCCTTTGGGCTCAAGGGGAAATCAACTTCTGCCATTAGGGAAGGAAGGGAAGCAAGCCCTGAGAAGTGGTCATTGACAGGAGCTGTGCTGTCGTGCCCTGCTGGCAGGGGTGTCATACACAGCTCTGATCTGCACCAGCCAGTTCCTCGGGTGCCAGCAGAAGTCGGCCCAGCACCCACGTGCTAAGTGCTGCGTCTGCTGGAAGTGTTCAAAACACATGTGGATGTGGCCCTTGGGGAAGTGGTGGTGGCTTGGGGGTGCTCATGGTGGTCCTAGGCTAATGGTTGGACTCGATGACCTTAGAGGTCTTTTCCAAACTTAACCATCCTGTGATTCTCCCTGCGTTCCCACCCTACCAACTTGCAAGCCAGGCAGCAAAGCAAAGACAACTAACTTCCCTAGGGTGATCCTCTAGAGAAGGCACAGAATGTCTCACAGGTACACAAATCCTTGCAGGCTGCTCTGCAGCACTGGCAGCCCCCACCCCCCTCCAGCTCCACAAACTTGTCTTTGAAACGGCCTGATGACTGATTATGGGAATCTTCCCCATGCGGTACCCCTACACCGTGACATCTCAATCATACTTCCATTTCTTTTTTAAAGTAACAAAATGGTTTTCCTGGCCCAGTATGTTTATCAGTTAGTCTGAGCCAGTTATCTGCACAGGTTTACGGTATGCAGCCTAGAACCATTAGATTTTTATCACGTCTTATGAAAATCATACACAGCTTACTCTTGTAGCTGTATATTACAAGGGAATCATGCACAGAGAGACTGGTTCTCCTTAGATTACTATCTCTGAATTGATGCTGTATGAGGCACAACTGCTTAAAAGGTTATAACTGATGTAATTTTTGCCATTACAGGTAATTTATGGCTCCTGTGTGTCTGACTTGTCAAATCTTCTTACAGAGATCAAACAGGGCCTGTTTGTCATATGCATTTATCTAACACTTGTTCCTCTGCAAGCTTCAAAACGCAATAGTTATTCTTTTCTTGGGTGTCAATTTTCTCCTATACGTCTTGCCTCTTAGTCCTTGTAAATGTCCTCCTAATGCAAAATGCAGGGGTGCTTCAGCAGCAAATTTGAGCAATGACTACTTCTCTAGAGGAATTTTTAAAAGAGGGCCCTAAGCAGGGCTCCACTCCACTCCTTCACAGAGATCTGAAGTCATGCACACAGATGTTTTGAAGCTCCAGCTGTGCTTCAAACCTTGCTGCATTATTTTCCCCTCAACTTTACATAACTCTGAGCTGATCTCTGCTGTTGTGAAAGAAATCCTTCAGGAAAACTCCTGGAGAACAAAATACCCTTTCATTGAATAAGGCAGGGGGATACACACATCAGGTGTACATCCTCAGCTCCCACCTCTCCATCTGCATCCACTTCACCTCAGGGCCAAACCCTCGTATCCTGCCGGGTCTCCATTCTGTTTCCTTGTCTCCCATTGCTGGAAGTCATATTCTGCCTTACATTCTCCAGGCTACACCCCAATCACTCACAGGATGACAAAAGCTGTGACAGTCTTGTTTACTCTGCACAGATTTCACAGCAACCAGCAGGCATACAGACAGGCAGGGAAGCACAGGAGGGCTCAGTGACAACAGCCCTGGGGCTGCACAGAGGAACACAGAGCTCTACCCACACCCTGCTTTCTGCTGTGCAGACTCGTTGGGGTTACAACAGCTCCAAGGGCATGCACGACAGAGGCAAAATGCTGGCCAGATAACCAGGGAGACAGACAAGAGGCCCACTTTTCATGAAGTCTGGGGATTTTGAGAAGTATCAGTCTTTACAAACCTCTCCAGTAGAGCTGAGATGGAAGAGTCTGTTGAAAGGACTCACTTCGTCCTGTTTCCCCAAGCAAGGAACACCTGGAGATGAAAGGATGTGCTTCTGCATCAGGCACAGGAATCTCGGGGCTTACAGAGAGGAGAGGGCACCGGAGAGTTCAGCTGTCATGTTATTCAATGCCACATGTCCCCACCAGCCAGGCACACAGGGTGCCTGTGGGGAAGGAGCCACAGAGGGGCTGAGCAAGAGAAGGGTCCCCATTCCAGCTTTGCTGGCAGCAGCACAGTGTCTATTCCAATCTCAAATACATCACTGGCTGTGCCGTGGAGCTGCTGCCCCACTGTGCCATCACATCCATGTGTGCAAAGGTAAGGAGCCCAGCAGCACTCAGACACACTCATGTTTCACATTTATGGACCTTTTAGCCGTTCTGCTGTCAGAAGGGCTGCATTTCTCAATGGCTATGAAGTGTGAAGTGTCTGGAAACACAGCACGCTTGCTGTGGAGGAAAGAACTTTACAGAGGAGCTTTGCCAGCTTAACTCTACATTCGGTTTTTCCTTCCAGTCAGGTATGAAATGGCAGGACACGCTTAAGCAGGCAGTAAAATAGGAATCCCAGAGAGAAATAAATTAAATAAATTAACTTTAAATAGTAAAAAAATAGACCTAATTTATTTATTCAATAATAAATAATAAATTCTTATTTAAGTAATAATAATAAACAGAATTAGAAGAACTACACTTTGCTGAAGGCAAAGTCCTTTGAGTAAATTGACTGAAATTGGTATCTTCACTGACACATCATTTTCACAGAGTTTACAGTACAGAAGATTTGTGCAGCAAATGGGAAATATTCTGAAAAAGTACAAATAATTCCTCAAACAATATGTACAAAACAGGATTTCAGCTGCAAATATGTACAAAAGCTAGAGTTCTTAAGATCTAAGGATTTGGCCCAATAATACAATATGTGTTTGATTCAGAAACATCTAATGCTTTGCAAAAACTGTTCCTAATATCAGGCACAACTTTGGTGCTGCCGATTTCTTGATATGGCTTTAATGTCAGGTAGAATTAAAGACTACCAATTAAATAGCAATAAACTATAAATTGCTGATACATGTTATATATGATTTACATGTATGACTTCAGAAGCTGCAGAACTATGTTAGTTGGAAAACATCACTAATAACCTCATAATTATTATAAGTATCATCCTGTTGGAAATACTGCCCAGCTCTGTGGACATTTTGTATCCACATTTTGAATCTTTCTAGATTGTTTGAAAAGAATCCCAGTATATTTGTTTAAATATCATTAAAATCTTAATAAGTATAATAATAAATAATTTGCTTCTTCACAGATTAATTTTAACACTGACTTATTTTACTACGCTGATAAAATCTATTCCAATCTCAAATATTATTCAAACTGCCTCAGGATCTGCCATCTATTTTTTTTTCTCCCAAGTTTGTTTTTAGATTCTTTCTCTTCCTTCCAGTGTCTTAGATGAGGATCTCTCTTTATCTCTGCCCCAAGCTTTATGCTATAACAGTCTTGAATGGCATATCAGAGTCTATTTCTGAGTACTGGAACAATGTCTCTGACAATATGTATTAGTGTTCTGGCACTTTCCTCTAGAAGAAATTTTTGTGTGCCTCAGACAATAGAAAATGGCAGGAGATTTGGACAGACACTAAAGAAGAGACGTATTTAGTCAATCTTCTCAGAAACCACTCCAGTACTGCAAGCAGGAGTTGACAGAAGGCAGAAATACCAAGAGAGTCAACTACAAACTAGATGGGAGCTCTAACGTTGAGGATTTTATGGAACATAGAGAATACCGTGCTTCCTCTGAACACACTGACCCATTCAACTAAAGAAATGCCAGAAGAAACACAGGCCCAAAAATCATGGGTTTGAACTGTTATAGTCAAGATATCAAAACCCAAAAAGAGTATGAAATCATTTCACTGCCTGTATCTGCATGATGCCAGCCTTTACAGTAAAACATGAAAAAATAAGAATGAAAAAAGATAAGAAATTCTTTTTCATTTATTATTTCATTATAACTACATACTTACTATCAACATGTGCCGGAAACACCTTCCTAAAATGGAAATATGTTGTTTATAAAAAGACACTGAAGAAGGAGCTAGTGCTCTTATTCAGAGAGGATTGATTAAAGGAAATCCATGTGTTATATCAGACAGACATATGCCAGTTCTGTGATAATTAAGCACAACAGTCCTGGATAATGGGCTTCATGTGTATGGTAGAAATATCAACTAGATATGATGCAGTTGATAACACTGACTTAAACTGACAACATTAATTTCAGAAAAATTTTACTGACCAGTTTTCACTACAGAAAATTAATTGTAGGCTGTCTGCAATCTTATGGCTGGGTGCTGTGCTGTTTTCTGTTCAGGATATGATCATCAGAAAGACTCTTTTAGATATTTTACAGACATCAACCTTATAAGATATTGATAAGGAGCCTTAGTAGCATGTGCCATCCATAACCTGTTTTTTTGATAGCAACAGCTTTAGAAGCAAAAAACAGTGTGCCTTATTACAAATAATTTTCTTGTGTTCACCAGTGATACGTTTACAATTTCTCCACAGTCTGGCAGGCCCAAATAATTTATTCTCTAAGCTTTCTACAATTTACAGAAATGCTTTGCACACAATTACTTACACAATCCTTTGAGAAGCTGAATATTAATTTAGGCTATGAATATAGAGGAATTTCAGCTGCCTTATTCATTAGTAGTGACAAGGTGTCATTTTCTCAAAATCATCTTCACAATTAAATCTACTGGAAAAATACACATAATCGTCCTATGAAATAGCATATAGAAATACCTTTTTGTAAAAAAAATGAACAAACATTTACATGAATTAATCCACTCTGTGAAGGTTAGATACCTTATTCTGAACGCAATTTTGTTTTAAATCAAGGTCTCTACTTAATGGACTCATGTTCTATGAGGTCCAAGACAGTTGAGTAAAATAAATTATTTCATATGTGCTATGCAGAAACCTATGTATGCAAAAGTTTATAACTGGAAATGTGTGAATCCCATAACCAAAGAGTAAAACCCACTAATTTATGCCATCAGCTGGAAGTGTTAGTACAGACTACAAATCAATGCCTTCGCCTTAGTGACTGACACTTCAGCAATAATTTACCGGTAAAACAGACAGTGAAACCTCCGTCAACTCATTCCAGAATCATCATCTAGTGCATTAATACTACATGAGAACAGGATAACAGGAGTTAAGGGAAAAAGACAAAATGGCAATGAAAGGCAGTGTCCCATAGAGGATGTTCTCTCTGACCAGATCTCAGAACTGGGGAGGAAGGTAACAAGAGAATAAAAAGCAGTAAGAGCCACAGCACTCGTGCTTCAAGGTAGAAGCATTCTGATTTCATTCATTAGGTCAATTGTGATCTGTCAAGCTTGTTATCTTACTAAACTGCAGCTATTTTGTTACCTTGATCTCCTGCTCCCTTCCCTAATGCCAAGGTTTTTCTGGCTTTGCTCCACGTGTCACAGTGGTTACACAGCTCCTGGCAGTGACACTCCTCTTTACCCACTGAGTATCCGTACAGCATTACGGGCCTGCAGGGGATCTACAGCTACAATCCTAAGAGTAGCAATTGATAATACCTTCCTTGCTAAAGAGAGTTTTTCAAAGGCACCCAAATATAACCAAGTAACTGTCTGAAGTATTAGCACAACCTTGGAGGTTTCTATGAAAGGGAAGAGAAAGAACATCTCTTCTTAGCAGTCCTGTTATTCCTAGAGTTGTAAGGAAGGGACACGGTGCAGTCCCTTGCACAAGCTTTGCTCTCAGAAGTGCATGACCACGGTATCCCAAGATCCAGCACAGGCTGTTACACTCATCTGAACTCAGTATTTACTGCAGGTCCTCCTGCACCCTCCTGGTGCTGCACTATGTTCATTATACACTGCAAGTAAACCCAAGGATATGTCATAGGGCAAATTTTGCTCCTGGACCTGGTCTGGTAGATCCCAAAATCTTTCCACCGAGTGCCATCAATCTGAATGTCATTTTACAGGGAAAAAGCAACAAGAAGCACTTTCAAGGCCCTCTCCTACAGGAGAACTGTGCAAATGAGGGATTTAAACTTTGTTATACAACTTTTCTCCAAATCTAGTTTGAGAACAATACCCCATTTTCACTTCAAAGTGGTACATTTTCCACACAGAACCTGTTGTCTCCTTGCATCTATTAAAGCTGGAAGAGGCATTATTTATACCAAGCAGACAAGCCTTGGGCATTTTAAACCCCCTCCATTCAGCGTTAAGCTCCTGTTAAATGGTGCAGTTCCCATCAGGGTCTGAACAAGCTTCTGCCTGCAATTAGCTACTTAACAATGACACTTCTCCCACTTCAACTCAAAAAACAAAGCAGGGATCATGCAGAAATACCCTTGAAATCGAGAAAGTCCTTCCCTGATATGAAAGATAGAGGACCCAGAGGCTCACATATGAAATATCAACTGCTCAGGACCAAATTTTTGTACAAGTATTTGCATCTCATATTAACAACAACAAAAGAAAATCCCAATCATTCTGAGGGCTGTATTTCTTAAACGAAAAAAAATGAGAAAAAGGAAGGGAATATAAAACGTGAATAAATTGTTAGCCTACAGGTAAATACCCTGAGGATAGCTGTTTCCCCACCAACAGAATTTCAGATTGTTCCTATGCATTTGTTGTTTTGATACTTGGAGAGGAAAGCTTAATAGAAAACTGACTGAAGTTTGTGCCTTTTGCCTCACAGTGAACAAAAAATATCACTGCCTGTCATCTTCTGTCACAGGCATCCAAGCATCAGGCAATAAACATGAAGTTAGCTTAAAATCCACCTGATCTCCTAAACTCCAAGTATTATAAAGGTAAGTTGGGTTGTCTGGATACTTCTATTTTCAAATCTTTTGACCTCTATAGTTCTTCACTTTTCAAGCTGTTCTCAAGCCTGTTCTGCAAGCCTGAAGACTAACCATTTCTTTAATAGATCCGGGTATCTAAAAGACCAGCTTCCAGCAAGAGCTGCTTACCACTCAGTCAAGCTGTATACAACTATTTCTATCTCCTGGGTTGCACGTTTTTGCATTACACAGACTTGTGATGCTGCAAAGATTTATTAAAACCCCCCTGTTCCCTTCAAGTGCTCTAAATGGTTTGACTGAATTTCTCATTGGGGATTTCTCACAGGGCATAAACTGAGTCTCTGCAGGAGCAGTGTGAGCCTGCTGTGCCACGAGTGGATCAGACCACGGCACAGGCCATGCCCTCAGTGGCAGGGTGGCAGTCTCACAGGGTCTGAGGGTGGGGCAGAGCCCAGAGGTCAAGCAATGAATCCAATCAGCAGCCTCTGACCAGGCAAAGTAACCAGGCAGTTCCAAGGTCCGTCCAGCAGACAAGGGCAAGAGGTAGGACTAGAGACAGGACAGGGTCCACCCAGAAGACAAGGTCAGAGATAAACATGCCCACAGCAGAGCTCAGGCCAGGACTGGGTGCCAAGTCCTGAGCTGAAACTGGGCTCCTGGAGAGAAGGGAGAGGCTGGTCAGGGTCAGTAAGGTTCAGTGGTGGCCCAAGGACCCTGAGAGCCATAAGCTTCGAGTGGAAGCTCAGGCACAGCCCTGACCTCATTGAAAATGAAAGAAAATGCTGCCATTAGTTTCCATGAGGTCAGGAGCCACCTGATGTCTTTCTTTTCCAGCTCCTGTGACATGTACCTCAAATACCCTTGAGTCACGTATCAAATAAATAGATAAGAGTGATAAAAGTTAACTAAAGCCATGCAACACTCAAAGCACCGCTCAGTCACAGCTGTTAAGGATATTAGCACTGTATCAACCATCAACAAAATAAAAATTGCTATTGTGTTTCTGGCCAGCACTGGAAGGTTTTGAAGCTTTTTTCTAAGGCTAGCTGCCAACAGTGCCATGGGAGTGCTAACACACTGCCATTTCATTTCAAGGCTAATATTGAAATACAGTAAAAATCTGCATTTAAACAGAGCTATAAAGGCCAAAGAAAAGATTCCTCTTGCTTTCGGCAAGTTCGGATCAAGCAGTGTACGAATAGTTTTCATGTGTGGGAGTGATGTTGCCCTCTGCTGGGTAACCCACAACGAGAGCAAAGCCCTTGCTCTTCAGAGTCCCGGCAGATTCAAGCAGAGGCAGCCCACATATTTTTGACACTAGAATCTTTGCAAATGGCAGGTGATTTAGGTTTGCTGTACCCCAAGGAAGTAGGAGTACACTGTTGGCCTCTTTTTATAAGTGCAGAGACAGAGGATACAGGAGGGATGCAGCTTCAGTCCTCATCTCTTTGTTGAATATGGCCCATTGACTTCCAGTGCAGAATCAGCCCCATCAATTTTTTCCAAGGTCATGTAGAAAATCCGTACAAAAGTTAAACAAAAAGAAAAATAGCAAGTGAAAGACTCTATGTTTCATGACTCTCCAGTTTTAAGCACATGACTGAAAGAAAAAACAATCCTTCAAATACATTTAGTCCTTAAAACCTCTAGACACCAATTATATACTGCAGGGTATGTCTACATTAATTCTCACCTATATTCATTTATTTGTTTTTCCTCCTTTCACAAAATCAGATTTAATTTTTCTTAAGTAACAGATAAATTACTAGTGTCTATATTATCAGCACCCTATTAAGAGCAGGAATCCAGCTCGATGCCACTAGGACGTTGTAACATTCCTATCTCATCAGTGATCAGACTAAGGTCTAGGGAGTGAAATTTATCAAATGCCATTGTACAGTGTATCTGGAAGGATGATAAACATGATTAAAATTCATTTCACCAACACAGTTGCTCATATGTATTTGATGTCCTTTTCCTTGGAATGGTTAGACAAATTGCACAGTTCCCTAAAATGAAATTCAGTCCTGGATTTTATACAACGTGCCCTGATAATACAAATCAATATTTTGACAAAACACATTTTTGCCTGAAGATGAAGTATAATGTGTAATAACATACATTTAGTACTTTATTATTTATCCTGAGAATACAATGCGTTTGACCAAATGTCATACATCATTCCATAGAAAACTAGGTGGAATATAGAATTTATACTCCTTTAAGAAGCAACTGCATTGAGAGAGCACACAATTAAACACTTAATATTCAGAAAACATTTCAAATAAAGGATCCATGTGAAACCTCTTGAAGGTATGCATTGTTCTACACAATTTAACTGCGATCACAGTTTTTCCTCAAATGCAGTATCATGTTCTCTAATAACCTTCATTTTTAAGATAGAGTACATTATCTTCTGTGTGTCAACTTGCTTTTGCCATGGACACCACAAAGCCTGTTTACACATATAATATAAGGAGAGCCAAAAAATACCCCAAAAGTTTCTGTGAACCTTCTGCACGCTGTGTGACTCTTGCCCAGTATCTCTAATAAATTAGATGGTTTCCTATGGAACTTCCATGTCCTAGACCCGTTTGGCTATTCATCCTCCAAGCCTGCTTCCCCTATGGAGCACATAGCAAAAAAATTTCACAAGCTAGAGTGGCGCAGACAGAAATTTAAAAGTTGGTTACTTGTGCCAGTTCCTAAGTCCAGTGCAGCCCAAAGGCACTAAGAACATTTAAGAGCTGGATTCTCCTTCATTTTGCAGGAAAATATGACAATTTACATATCTTAATGGGTCTGGCAACAAGTACCATGTGCATGGTCAGGTAAATATATGAATAGGGATTTAGCTTTTGACTGAAATACGAGCCAGATGAGGGAGTATTTAGTGGGAAGACTAACTCACCAGACAACTCACAGATACAGAAAATAAAACCTCTGTATTTTGCTTACTAAGATTTGCTCTATACAATAACGCACCTTATTGCAGTCTCATTTACTGGTCTCTTGCCCAAAACAGCCTGGCATTTAGTCTTTACAAGGACTTTATCAGAACTGCAGACCTAAGTGCCTGGGCCATAATCATTACACATGGATTGTTTTCACTGAGGCCAAGGCACGAGCACGTTCAGGCAGTACACAAAGATCTCGTTGCTAAAACATTTCCCACTTGAATGTAATTGTTCTCCAGTAAGGAAGCAATCACTGAAAAGCAAAATCCTACAGATGACACGCTGAGTTTTACGTTCACAGGAGGTTAATATATTTTCCATCCACAGCGGAACTGTTTGTAATTTATAGGCAAAAATCCAGCCCTGGTGCAAGCAAGTGCAGCTCTTATTGATCTCAATAGTAGATGCACTCATTTATAGTGGGGCTGCTTTTGGCGTCATGTCTGTTTAGCACAGAATGAATAATATTACAAGGCAGGGCATAGGTTCACCGTGCATGCTGAAAGCTTTTGCATTTGTGAATGTTAAAACAGCCTGCCTCCACAATAGCAACTATTTTGGGCTGGAGAACACAACATGTGCCAATCTGAGTTGCATAATGCTTTCACATATCTCGGGGCTCGCTACTCTGAATAGTTCCACACTGAATGGCTGCTCCATATCTCCGTTTCTGCGCTCAGGTCCCGTCTCTAACAGCACGATGCAGCGCGTTGCTCAATAGACGAGCCCTGCATTCACTCACAAAAGCCCAAGCCAGCCTGCAGGAGAGGCTGAGGCAGAGCTTTGCTTGAAGAGCCCTGTGGCTTACGCTATTCTGGTATGAGTTTAAAGAAAAACACTCACATTTTTTACACATTTGGTTTTCATTTGTTTGAAACAGTTTTGTAGCCTAATAAAAAGACCTACAGTTTCATAAAAGGAAGTTAACTGGTTGTCTTTGGGCAGTAGAAGACTTTTTCATATATTACTGGGTTATTTTAAGGGCATTAACTGCAATCAGCCCATGAGCTCTGTTATAGAACTGATTTGATTTAGTTGTTTTTTTTTTTTAATTACACTGTGTTTTATTAAAAAACAAACCCGAATGTCAGTGTGAAAAAACTGGATCCTTTCTTGTTTTACTGCTCTGGCCTGGAAGGCAGAGCAGTGCTTGTGTCCTGGCTTGTAAGCCATTCCCATTGTCCACTGCCTGTCTGCCTCCTGGCTAGCAGCAAATTTACCCAACAGGAACAGAGGTTCAGGGTGCAGGTGTTCCCATCCAAGCTCTCCTTCCAGCAGCAGGAAGGGATCTAATTTACCAATACATTTTCACCTTCCAACAGAAAGAAATCTGACAGCCTGATCTCACCTTCCAGCACTCAGACCCAAGGGGAAGTCAATCTGACTGTCTACCCTTGAGTTTTGGCAGTGGGAAAGGAAGGGAAGTAACCTGACCATTACTGCCTTCCCACTGATAACGTGCAGACCTCAGGATGGCCATAACTTACCCAATCAGCCACAGTGCCTGCCATCCTCAAAATACACCCGGCAGACTTTTCTGAAATGGATAATCACAGCACACAGCTCACGAGTAAAACACGTTTTTATCTTTCTAAAGCTCAAGGAAACACACACATACTGTACTCTAAATATCTTTACATTACTGTCTTCTTCTAGACAGCACAAACAAGCCACTGCTTGTTAGCATAAAACACTGGCAGCTACCATTCACCTCAGAGGTGTTATACAGGATAACAAATTTGATGAAAGTTTGATTTCCAAGAACTTAGCCCGTTCCTTTTTTGATTAGACTTTTCCATATATTGTATGCTATCTCAATACATTCCCTTTACAGTTATGACTAGAATGGCTACGCAGTGTATTAATTCAAGGGACAAATTAAGATGAGGGCATAATCCAGGTAAGTAGAGTAACAATCCTGGGCAGGTATATGGAAAGCTGAGTGCTTTGCTCAAACTGACAAAGAAGAGAAAGAGAAAGGAGAAAAAGAGAGGAGAAAACAGAGAAGGAAAAAAATTTGTGAAAAAGAAGAAGATTTAAAAAAAGGCAAAGCTGTCTGGGGTCTCTTTAACAGGAAGTTTAGCCACTGACTACAGCATCATGGATCTTTTCGCTCCTGCCTAATACAATGCATCTATTGTCCTGCTTTCTCAAATCCTGTCCTATCAAGCAAGGTCACTGTCACATCCTCTCTCAATAAATAAAGGAATTTATTTCCTAGATAAAACTCATGCCTCTAAGTCACACTGGAGTTGAATCTAGAGGAACCCTGTAGTAATGTGGGAGAACTATACAAACTCTGGAGCTATTCCCAGCTATACCTAGAGGAAGAAAACAAAACATAAGTGCCAGAACACTCTTAGTGGGTTGGACTTCAAACCTAGTCTAACTTGTCCTGTACACCCAGGGCAAGAGGACAAGCAGTAAACTTTAGAGATCTGAAAACCAAAAGTGAGCCTAGAAAACATTACAAATAGCACACTCAGTATCAGAGGTCATTTGGCTTCGAAATGCTACAGATTGGTCTTGCTCAGAGCTAATTACTCATCATGAGGATCTGAGAGAAATCCCTGTACAAACAGTCTGGGATACTAAAGGGCCTGTTCCCTCTCCTATCAAAGAAAACAGCAAACTCTACTGACTTCAGCCAAGCAATAACTAGGCTGATAACTGCAAGGTTCCTTAAAGCAGAGAAGGGTTTTGCTCTGTGAGTGAAAAATCAGAATTTTCTATTTGATACACTAAGCATGGCACAAAAAAGTTGTTTTGCTTTGCAGGATAATGGAAGCCCTTCTTTTATAGAGGCTGAATTTCATATCTGATATGTCCAGCCAGAGTTTTAAAAAAAATCTCTCACATGCATGTCAGTTATTGAATGATATTGTTTAAAGCTAGAAACTGTGAGCTGTTAGGCTTTAAAGAATAGGCAGACAGGCAAGAAATTCCACCGAGTGATTTATAAGCAGGTGGATGAGAAAGTGGAAACTTTTGTGAATCTTGGTCGTGATCCAGTTCAGAGCCTTATTTTGATGGAGGGCTCCCTCTTCAGGATTTTGATTGAAGCATATTTCCCAAAGTCCAAACCAGTTTATTTTTTCCAATGCAACTGAAAGGTGTTTTCAACTAGAAAACAGATCACAGAGAGAGTTTCTATGTACTCTCATAGTCAAACAGTGCTTCTGCCCAGATCACTGTGGGGATCTGGGCTTTGGGCAGCACATCCGACTGCATCAGCCCCACAGACCTGCTGGAGAGAAAGGGAGCTGACACTGTGGTTTTTAATTTGTATATTTAAGTTAACAGATCTCCTAGGCACAAGGATAAGGGTTTACTTTAGCTTATGATTCTTTATTTTTCTTTCTATCTAAATGCAGGTTTTGGATAATTACATCATTAAAAAATAGTCTTGGTTGCAACAACTCCTAGGAACTCTACTTCTGAACAAGAATACCTTCAAGTTAAGCAGCTCAAAAGGAAAAATATCTGTTTGGCTAGAAGTTCTCCAGTGACATGAAAAATAGCCTTTTAGTCCCTTATACAAATCAAAATAGCCTTACATGAAAAATCCTTCCTAATCTGTGGGGAATTTCCTCCCCCATAGGAATTCCATCTGAAAACAGACACTTCCTGAATGGCAGGTGGGACTGCAAGAAACTGAAACTGCAGCTTTGATTAATTTACATTTCTTAAAGAGAACAACCTTTTCAGGCAGAAACCTGCTTCAAGGCAGATTTTTCTTTAATACAGCCTGAGTTTAATACCCCAGTGCAAATATATCTATAAGACTATGCTACAGACTCTTATCGTGGCCACAGGGGAATTCTTTATTTCAGGAAAGGGTAGGAATGTAAACAAAACTCTGAGTTTTGCTGAAAATTAAATAATAGTAATAATAATAATACATGTGGCTTAGTGAAAAAGCATGGGATATCTCTGATTTTAAAGAATGATTGCAAAGTGTGCATTTTGTTTAAATTGAATAATAATCCAGTTTAAAGTAAACAGCTTAAATTTGAAACCAAGGACGTGACAAAAGCTACACATCCCTTTATCAGAGAATTCTTCACTGATATATGGCAGGCCTTTGCCTTCTAATGTTGCTGCTGCCCACAAGACCACATTAATTTAGACCAGCTATCCCCTGGCTTTTTTTCCTTGCGGTTTAGCAAACAACAATCATCCCAGTCAACATTTGGGGCCCATATGACCCACAGGCCATTTGCAGTGAACTCCCAGACCCACCCACAGGCCCTCAGAGCTCAGCTTGGGAGCCACCAACTCACAAAGCCCCGGCTGACACCAGGTAAGTCCCCCCTGCCCTGCGCGATCTGCGGCTACATCGAAAGAAAGCGCACCAGCCCCAACATTTGTCATTTGAAAAGATGAGGTATGTAAGGGGTGTGAGGAAGAACAGGAGGAAAGCGAGCTGCTTAGTGCCAAGCAGCAGACTGGATGGAAAGCCAGGAACAGAGCACAGGCTTCTTAGGAACAAGCTCAGCGCTCTCTGCAGAGCTACAACCCTTAAACTGAGTCTCCAGGCAAAGAAGGGGTCATAAAAAAGTATCCACTGGAACATAGCTACGTCGAGCTTATGCAGAAATTGATGTTTGGGATAAGCAGTCCCCACAACTCCCAGCACTAAAAAAAAAAAATTAAATTAAAAAATAGAGCCAAGAACCCCCCTTCTGCTGAACTGGACATCTATAGCTCTGGAATGAATTGCCCTGTAGTTTTGGGAGAGTGCTGCATTTTTTTTTTAATACTTACTATTGTCATAATATAGAAGGAGAAAAGTTGTGATGTATACTGAACTGCTATTACTTAGCTTTGCCAGGACAAAGATCACCACAAATTTGACCAGCATTATAAGAACATTCTTGATTCCAAGAGAATAATCAAACAAACAAATAAAAAGCCCTACTGTTTTCTTACTTAAGTGCTGCAAATAAAGTAAGAAGTTAAATTTCAAATTCATGTAACTTGGTGGTATTACAACAGACTGCTGTTGAGAAACAAAAATTTTTAGTCTCTTCTAGGGCACCCTGATTTATCTTTGGTAAGGCTTTGTGTTCACCTTTCCTTGAGGCAGAGTTGCTCAACACTATCAACATTCCCCAGTGCTCCAGGCCACAGTCCTCCTGTGTTTTAGTATCTGCCTGGGATATGTGAGCCCTGCACTTGGCTCGCTCCAGAGCTATGACAGCTTCAATGATTTGACAAGCCCTGTGACATACAGCATTAAAAATACCCCAGAACTATTAAAAACAATAGAACAGGCACAAGTCATGTTTAACTCTCCAACAGAGAAGATCTGAGAGGACAGTCTACATTTGTTTTCTCTCAGGACATCTGCCTCCATCTGTGTCTCAGGTCAGCCTGTCTGCTGGCAGTGCCTGAAAATACACACCTCACAACAGGAATCAAGGCAACTCTTAATATTCAGTACTCCTCTCCGCTGGTAGTTTCAACTTCTGGCCAAACTGAGCTTGCAACAAGAAACAATGTTTTCAATAATAATACCCATCCAACATCATCTCTCTGGGAATCCACTGTGCTGCTTTCCTCCTGCCCTTCCCCACAAATGGCCAAGGCACTGACATGAGTAAATCCCATACCATATTCATTAGATTTTTACCATCATTATACCTCAGAGAAACAGGAGCTTCATTCTGTAACACTAAGACAAACCTCTTTCAAGAACATGGTGTCAAGCATTTCCTGGAAAAAACTTCAGGCTGGCAAAAAGGTCCTGTTAGCTGCAAGAAGAGCTGTCGAGCTGTGCCTTATTCCTTGCAAAGTTCCCATTACCTGTGAGAACATGTGCCAGTGAGAAGTTGCTATTCCTTCCTAATCTCTTCACACATCCTCCTTCTTCCTACAGCTGTTAATGGTGATGTCCAATTTCACACATGCCTCCAGGTGGATTCCTGTACTGTCCTTGTAACGATTTCCTAATTTCTTCTGTTGTACCCTCCTATGACAACCCTTACCAATAGTTCCCTAATTCCCCACACTTCTCCCATCATCATCACCACCAGTACCACCTCCTGGTACCCACTGGCCCGGGGCTTTGTCCTCTCTGTTGCTTAGAGACTCCTTTCTGCTCTGTCCTCATATACCTCAGCAGGGTAGAGCAGGCCACTGGCACAACACAAAGCCAGAGATCTGGGAAGATTTTGCCCTCTTCTATGCCCCACATACCTATCACCATCAAAAAAGACACAGGCCTCTGGACATCTATCATACCTCTGGACATCTATTTTTGTGTCTATCAAACACATAAAATTACATTAAAATATTGCTGTGAACATTGCACAGTCCACTACTCCACCTTTAGGAAGTGGCAGATCTGATTTCCTGCACAATATTTATACAGGTCCCCTGAGCCACGTGCCAATGTAAGCTAAGTCTGCTGCTGCATCTAGAGTCCATGATGGATGGCTGAACTAGAGAATGGCTATTTGGTTTTGCCATTATTATTCAATTTATGGTGTTAAGAGCATACCTTCCCCCTACTGATCTAAGCAGAGATTACAAATCCTAACAGGCTTTTCCACAGTATTCATCACTTTTTTGTGGGAGTCCTCCAGCATATCACGAACATACCTAAAACACTTGGAACATGCCTATTCATCTCCCAGTGCCACACGGCTTCATGGCTGGCTGCTGTCCCTTTTGGCAGGAGCAGTCTCTGTCTTACCTGTGTGCCCTCAGGGTCTCCTTGGCACTGGCAGCCTTCTCTCTGTTCAGTTCTCTGAACAGTTTCAGCAGAGGGTCAGACACCCCTGCCCTAAGGCAAAGGTAGAAACATGCCTCTGATGGTGGGCAACAAGGAAGGCAGGATTGCCCTTTTCGGGTGCAGTTGTATTTGCTTGCAAACATCCTATCAGACCAAACCCTGAGTTCCATGACAGTGCCCAAGTGCTTGGGATATATTTTGTGAAATCAGTAATGCAGGATAAGTTCAAACTGTATTTTATAGAGATTTTAAATAGGCTTTTTGAGCTTACTAGAATGCAAACTGTTTAACTGGTTTAAGACACCTCAACAAATCCTACAACCAAAACTTCAGTTCCACTTCTAAATGGTTAACAAGATTTATCTCTCTAGAGGTCAGCACAGTACCAGAAAAAAGTAAAAACAAAACAAAACAAAACTTGTTTGACCGGAGTTTTACATTTCCCCTAGAACTTCCGAGAAAGAAATAAAGGAATTAATAATTTTCCAGAAGAGACAGGATTCACAGTATTTTAAGCATGTAAAGTAATTGATGCTGTCCAGAAAATGGCAGAACTCAGGGAGTTCTCTGGAGTGCAGGCTATAGCCAGCTATAATACTTAGTTCCTAATCAAGAGGTTGCTAATAAATCGTAACAGATGTGGCCAGGACTGCCAAATTTGAACCTAAGTGTCAGGCTGAGCCATGACACATGCACTGACTGTGTTACCTAAAGTATCATCCTTATAAAGTGCTTTAGACTGGCTTCTATGTTCATGTGACCACGTCTAACTGACTGTTGGTAGAGCAAATGCAAACAGCTTGCTCTTCCATTAAGGCAATCACATACCCAGATGCAAAATCCAGGACTCTGAGACTTCATACAAATCTGACAGCCCTTGGGGAATTTGGGTTTGCTGAAAAATATATATAAATATTATAATCTGTGACAGATATAATCTTGCTCCAATATTTTCCACTTTATTTAAAAGGAGAGCTACCTATTTTGTTCAGTCCCACAGTCTGGCATTTAAAAAGATAAAAGGACATTTCAGCATGAGCAAACCGCAAAACATATTTGAAAATAAATTCTTAATGACAATTGGCATTAAACAATTTATTTTCAAATACATTTTGCAGGCTGTTCATGCTGAAGGGTGCTTTTATCTTCTGAACTGGATGCTGCTAGGCTGAGCAGAGATGAAGTTTTCTCTTAACTCTTTCAGTACCTCACAAAGAGCAGATTCCATCAGGATTTTCTTATAAAGTACTTACACCTGCATTAGATGAGTATGGCATTACAGAGGCTCAGTTTCTAGCCCCAAGATAAGAAGCAGATAACCACAGCTCTGCTAGCCAATCATGTGACACCTACTTCTAACTCAAAGAATATTTCTTCTTTAATACAGTCCTTTTTTTTTTTTTCTCAACAGAAATCCCGATTGCTGTGCTAACAGTGCCTTTTTGGTTGGCCATAAATAACAGCAGCTTTACCAACTAAGTAGCAGGCACGCTTTGCAAGACCAGAATTTCCCGTCTCCCAGGTGGGAGTCGGCATCTTGTGTTACAAATAGCTCCTTTGTTGACAAGCGAAAGGCAAGCTCTGCCTCTATTTCTGGCATCCGTTCTGCTCTGCGTGCCTCAATCTTCATTGCAACTCAGGTGCTTTTAAAGTCACAAAATAAAGCCAGATCACTGCTGAACAGTGTAGTCCACCCTCCACAGATCTGCCCTGCTACAGTCATTACTATCCTTTCCCTTTGGATATTCACATAGCTGCACCATGAACCAGGACTGGAAAAAAACCCAGCAGAAATCACCCTTTTTTTTTGAGCCCTTTTTCAGCAAAATAGTTCCCCTGGCTTGTCTGACTGCATAGCCAGACAAATGTCACAGAGGCAAGCTTAGAGGGTGGAAACAAGAAGTCAGTCTTGGGGATGTGCTCGGATTTATGTGAATTTATATTGCATTTAAAAAGTAACCACAGACTAAAACAGAGGTATAATAAAAACTTCAATATCAAATTCAAGGAGCCTAAAGGAAGTTGGGAGGCATATACATTACCCAGTAGTATGAACCACCTAGGGGCTGCACCATGGTGCCAAGCTGACCATTATTTCCATCCCTGGCTTCACGCTGTTATATAGGGAAACTAACGTAACCAAAAAAATGGAGAACAAGAAGGGCCTAGAGACAGACAGACTCTTCTTGATGCCGCTGGAATTTAGATCAGGCTGTATAATGTAACCCTGTCTCTGTGAAAATTCCATTTCTATTTCTCTGTGGGCAGAATGAGGAAAAATGGAAAGCATCTGAATACAGGACATAAGTAGTAAAAATTACAAGAGGAAGAAATTTTGAAACATTCATTTTTGCCCTGCTTGCTGTGTCTCAGGAGGGAGATGGGTAAAGGGAAAGTCGGAAGAGTTATTTTGGATCACTGCATCCAGCCCCTAGTTATCCCCACCAGATCACATAATCCCTTTCCATTTGACTGGCTAAACATCCTTCATACCCATCCAATTCACAAAGACAAACAGCACATACCATAACTGCAAACTGAGTTGAATCCATGAATATCCAAGCCCACATCTAAGAGAATAATCAGAATGCTAAGGAAAGCTCTTGCTTGATCCAACAGCTGCTGTGCTCAAGGGCTGTTGATATGGAAAACTTATCAAGAGCAATAACAACGAAGTTATGAAGTCAGAGCAAAGGCGCATACCAAACAGGTATTAGTGGAGAATCAAAAAAGCTGGATGAATCCAATTTACTGGTGTGATATTAACCTGAAGAGGAACATTCCAGAAGGAGAGGAAGATGACTCCTTCACTCATATAAGATTAAAGAAGGCAGAAGATATGTGCTCTAGCACTCCTCACAGCTGCTCTTATTGAAGTTGATAACACGTCTTCAACTAGCTTTAGCAATACTGAATCCTAAAGAAGAAAAAACAATTCATATTAGAACATGCTTCCCTGGCACCAAAAAGATGCTCATGAAATCCGTGGATTTATTATGATGCTCACAAAAGCACTCTCCCATTTTCTCAAGAACCTGTTGAAACTGGGATACTACAGTTAACACCCTCGACAAAGCAGATGAGCTCGGGTATCCGTGCTGCTCTGGCACTTGTTTTTTCCATAGATCTTTACCTACACAAAGCACTCCATTTCAGAAAAGCTCCCAAAGGCAATGGGAAGCCATGACATATGGAGTCAAATATGCTGCTTGGCAAACCACAGTTTCCAACAGTTGAGCAGGGTCACATTATCTCTGAGTAAGCATCTTTGCCCTCTAGCAGAAAGCTGAGAGGCTGAAGTTTCACAGATAAGAAAATGCTTCTATCCACTCCTTCCTGGCAAAGTTCAGGTGAGCTCCTTCCCTCCTGACCTCTTTCAAATGACCCTCCATGGAAGGAAGACTAAAGCTGTCTTATGAAATAGTGACAAATATGTGTTTAGAAAAGAATGGCAGGAGAAGGAGAAGCAGAAAGGAAAGACTGAGAGGACATGATGATGTTGTGAGATGAAAGGACATGGAAAAAGAATAAAAAGTGGAAAATATTGTCTCAGTAAAAGCAAGCCTGCATCTCCTACTAAACAAACTAGCAGATGAATGTATCAGCTAATCCCATTTGTCTGTCTTTCCTCAGCAGCGCACTACTACAAACTGCACATCTGCTTTGCTGGCTCATACATTCTTGCCTGGTCTCAAATGTCAATCCCTGTCACTGTCAGTAACTACAGACAAGGCTGGGGTGGCATGAGAATTTCCATTAAAATCAACAAGGCTTGGGGGGAAGCCCAAAGTGAACTTCTGAGCTGTAACACGGCAATCCACAGCCCTGCCTGGTGCTGCCAAGTGCACCAGTGCCAGAATTTGCATGGGGGCTCTTCTCAGACAGCTCTACTGTGTCTGGCCCAAAACTGCTTCCACCACATCAGCTCCACTTGGACTAATTACTGCTACTTTGTTCTTTAGTAGAGAAAAAGTAACTACAACCCACCATGTCAATTTATGCCTTTCAAGAGAGTGATGGCGATACCAGATGAGATCAGCTGAGGTGACCAGCAGCCACTGACGTACTCTGTTCTTGGCCATGTGTTTCCACTGTTTCTCTATATCACCTCCACTGTTCACTCGACCTCTACTGAGGTATCTTAATTCTTTAGCATAGTAGGAAAAGAAAGTTTTCTGGGACATCAGCAAGTTGAATCAGCATCCTAGAAAGCACGAGTGGTACCACAGGAGAAAGCACAGGGACAAAGCAGAAGAGGAGAGAGAATCAAAGCTTCCTGGGTGGCATTTCTGCTTTGTTAGTTCAGCTGGTTGAGTAATCTTTTATCACTTTACCCAGGTTCAATCCATGGAAGTCATATTACAGTCTGATTTAAGTTGTGGCAAATTCCACCTCTCAAAATTAAATAGGAGCTTCTGTAAAGTCTTTTATATCAGTTCATATGCAAGAATTCAAATTTACATCAAAATTTACATGGCCAAAATTAGAGTACCATCAATAAAGAACAGGAAAGTAAAGATTTATGTGCTCTGTCCTTTCTTCACTCCTTCAGTTGGTACAACTAACAGGATGTCAAAGTGAAGTGCTTTAGCAATGTGGAAACTTTCTACAGAGGAACCAAGGGCTGCACAGCTTCAGAGGGCTCCCAGTTTACCATGTTCTTATAAACTGAAAGACTTAGCAGAAAAGTCAAGATAAAAACTGTCTCCCCAGTCCTTACAGCTTTAGAGGAGCTGCCTCTTATTTATCTACAGTATTTTCATTACATTCACTTAATAACATTATACTAGGTTACATTACCTAATGACTACCTCAGTGTTAAATAGAGAGCACAATTCTCAGTGGAAGCTGCATGAACCACTCCTAGGAGATGACCATTTAAGCAAAACAGAATCAGATTGTTCTCTTCAGCACAAAGAAGTGGGTTAAAGCTGCCTTACTTGAGCAGTTGGATATTCTCCTTACACAGTGAACCTGTGGGTTGATTTAGTCAGTCAACCATCAAAGTCAGCTCTGGAATATTTTTAGAAATGAAGACACATAAAACGGGTGACTTCTGACAGCTTTTCCGCAAAGATCAATTCTCCACCTTGTTATTCGTCACACATAATGGATTAATTTCTCAACTATCATTCATTTTTCCATCACTAGCTTATGGAAAGCACTGTCATCAGATTTAATAAGGCAAAACACGTAACAGGATTCCAAAAGCACCTAATGTTACTGGAGAGAATGAGACAACCCAAATAACACCCACAGCCAGCAGAAACAAACATGGGGTTTAGGCCTTTCTAAGCACATAATTAATGACAGCAAGAAAGAAGGGATCTCCATGGGAAAATTGTCCAGTAAGAGTTTAAAAATGGCTTCTTCACACCCCCTCTGATAAAAGTGGTTCTCAGCTTTGTGCAGGGCTCAGCTGAGGACAGCAGGACCTGTTTCAGCCTCACCATTCTTGAGTTATTCTACCAGCCTACAAAGAGCACACACCCAAAACACCAACTCCTTCTGACCTACCAAAGGTATCTGAACTTTCCATAACATCTTTCTCTCTCTCTCTTGACCTCCTTCACCTTCTCTTTATGGCTCCTCCTCCCCTCTGCTCCTCTGCCCTCCCCTCCAATCTCTGGAAGACCTGAAATAAATATTTTGAGACATCCCTGAGAGGCAGCAGGTTGTCATTCAGTCAGTCTTGTAGTCTTGTCTGAGCCTCAGTATCCCCAGTTGTGAAGTGATAAAAACTTATTTACCTTTATAAACTACACTGGACTTCTGGGGCAAAAGAAAAGTGTCTGTATTCCAAGTAGTGCTGAAAGTCTGGCCTGAATCACAAAACATTATTTCAAACCGTTGTATTTAGAGCTTCTGATATGTAACTTAGCCTACCCTCATCTATACACAAAAGAGCCTGACTTTATAATTTTTCTCAGATTCTCCTGAACATGCCAAGATTTGTCTTATTGGCAAACCAAAACAAACAATCAAACAATTAGCTCCAAAAAGCTTCTGAAACACTAAGCATAGCACAAAAAACGCTTCTTTTTCTCCTGTGGAATTTGACTAGAATCTTTGACTTTCCTTTTCTCTCAAGATAATCTCCATGAAAAAGAAGAGAACTCTTCACAAAACAAAAATTAAGTACCTAAAGGGACAATAGTTTTCCCAAAACATGAATAGTTATATCTGCCACGAGATGCCCTAGGCATCAGTTCACAAGAAAAGAATGCACTAGTCTTGGCATCCTTCACCATTCCAGAATGTCTGGTCCTTGCTGCTAACAAAAAAAAAAAAGTAGCTTGTTTTTAAAACAGTAGTTTCTGTCTAGTGTTGTGCAATCTAATTTCACCTTCGCACCAAGTCTGCTTCTCTAAATTAAACAATTTTCCAAACGACCTTCTTTGGTAAGATGCAGAAATAAAAACAACCAAAAAAATCCAAACTAACCCTAAAACACATTATAAGAATTTGCTTATTGTTCAAACAGCATTTTTTTTTAAGTGTTCTGCACCTGTTTCAGAGACTCAAATGAGAATCAAGACCCTTCCCTCCCCTACACTAGTCCAACAAAGGATACTGTTTAACATAACCCAGTCCAGCCAAGGATCCACCTAACCCAGCGCCCTATTTGCAAAAGTGGCCATGAGTTGATGCCCAGAGAAAAGTAAGAATTTAGAGAAAGTCCTTATATTCTATGCACATAAACACATGCAATATGTCACCCCCCAACTAATATTCTCTCACTTTCCAGCTATTTATGAAGGTTTCCAAAAGCCATGCTTGACATAAGGATAAGAGGATAAGGATGTGAGGATAAGAGACAACAGGCATAAGTTGAAACAAGGACTGTTCAGATGGAACATAAGGAAGCACTTTTTCACTATGAGGACTGTCAAGAATAGGAGCACGTTACCCAGAGAGGTTATGCAGACTCTGTCCTTGGAGGCTTTCAAAACCAGACTGAATAAAGTTCTAAGTAAAATGGTCCTAGCCAGGTGACCCTGCTTTCAGTGGGATATCAGACTAGAGATCCCCTGCAATCCCTTCCAAGCTGAATTAGCCTATGATCCTATTTTTCATCTGAGGAACTTTTGGTCTAGGTGTTGCTTCCATGTCCCAAGGTATTTACCCACAGTTTTACTTTTATATGCAGTTTTCTCCTGAGCCTGTGCAAACTTCTGACAACTAGTTCCTCCTCCATCTAACAAACAATGTCCCTCGCTTTGATCCTAGCTTCACTGAGCTTCATTTCATGACTCTGGCTTGCTTTCAAGTGGAAGAAATATAAAAAAAAATCTGCAAGGGAAGAAAGGAAATAAGTTTTTAAAAATTATTTTAGTATCATTTATTTTCAATATTCTTAGGACGTGAAAACACTTTTATTAAATACTCTGCACTGTATTTCTGAATTTGGAGGTGAGCAGGAAGGATGTCTACATACCACATTCAGTTAGCATCACTTGCTGTCAAAACTTCCCAGCACTCTGCTTGCCTTCACAGCACACCTTTGGAGTCCTTGCACTCAATCATTACAATGCAATATTACAATACACCCAGTCATTGCACAGACACAGAAGCATATGAAGGAAGAATTGCTTGCTCCACACCTGCTGGAGTCCCAGTTGCCAGTCTCCATATCAACCAAGGCACCTGGACCAAATGGGTACTGAGAACAAGTGAAGTTGTCCCTCCACAGAGATGGTTTGACATAGTGGCATCACAACCTGTCATACGCCAGGTATCAGCAGAGAGTTTCAGTCACTATCAGGTTTCTACCAGATATCCTTCAAAACTCCAATTCAGTTAAGGCAGAGTTCACTCCTATTGCCCTGACTAAAGACAAGGGGACACTTGCACAGCTTTCCATCTTCTGCACATGGCTGAGGCAGATGTGGCGTATGAACAGTCTGTACACACTGCCCATTTGTAACCAGAATGCTAAAAATGCTGTAACCTTCTTGCATTTTAACAGTGAGACCAAGTATCTTCCACCACCTCACAGAGGAAGGTGGTGCTCCATCTCCGTGTTTGCTTCTTCCTAGGAGTCCAATATCAGTCTGGACAATTGAGACTCAAAAGACAACAAGGCTAAGAGGAACCATTAGATAGTCATACCTAGGGGGTTTTTTTTAATCCACCAGGTTTTTCAATCCCACTCAGTTCCCTCATAGTAAATCCAGCGATTAGTACCTAAATCATTAATTCTGTTTTGGCACCAAGCCACAGTCTGTGACTATGCCTCCATCCATGCCATTAAAGACCTCTTTAGGACCTAGCTTTTTAGGGGGTTTTCCCCCTTTACGAAATGACAAAACATAAGTCACTCCTGTATCCTTCTTTTGGATAAAATAAACAGATTTGACATCTGAAAAGATTTGTGCCTTCATAGGGAGGATTTTTTTCAACATTTATAGTTTATTTCTTTACATTCTCTAGCTTGGTTATATTCTATAATGGAGGTTAATATTTGGCCTGAGGGCCACATTCAGGAATCTGGGGACAGGAACAGTTGTAGCAAGATATTTCCATGTGCAGCCTTCACTGCTTAAGTTTGGCTTTTACTCCTTCATGCTGTAGATGTAACTTGCCTTGTTGGCTGGGGCACGTTGAAAAAATTGTAGCTAAAAGCAATAAACCTATAACACACCTCTGTCCTCACCATTGCTTATTCCACAGGATTCCCATCTCATCTGATGATTCCTTCAGTAATGTTTTACCTTCAGATCACTGGAGATACTGAATAGTGACAGGCTCTGTATTAATTTTTAAAAACCCCAAAACCTCAAACAGTAAGAAATCCTACTCAAAATGTATCCCTTTGTCACTACTTTTTGAAATTACCCCTTAACAATATGACTGGGAGCAGTTAAAAACCAGTGAAACTAACTTCATCTCCAGACAAACAACTAACCTGAAACCCTCCCTTAAAAAGCTTAAATTCACTGTTTCAAATTTTTAGAAACTATAACAATGAAAGGAATAGAAGAACCTGGGAAGAGCAAGATGAGGAACTGTGCTCAATGAGCCTCATTAAAAGGGAAGATAAATATTTCAAAACCAAATTAGAGATCCACTGAGGGAGTAACATGACATTTCCTCTTTCTTTGTACAGTAGTAACTCATTAGGAGTAACAAATTCTGCAACATATTTATTTACGCTTCCTTCACAACTAGCAGGTCCAGTATCTCATGAAAACTGTGTAGGAAAAACATTTTCAAGAATGAAAAACAAGAGTTCTTGGTCTACACTGAGAAATCTTGCTCATTGCAGATAGTTATGTGCCGATTTCTGACCCGTGCATCATATTGTTACCTCTTACAGGTGAGTCGGCAACAAATTCTTCCATACTGAAGAAAAATTCTTCTACATTTGAAAAAGATGATGTTACACATCAACATTCAGCTGAAACCAGTAACACAGGAGAAATCTACTGCAGCAGCCATTTACCAGTAGGTGTTCATGGGCATCAGTATTTCTTTTTCTTTTAAAGAAAAAATAAAATCCTTCTGTTGCAGCATAAAAAGCTTGATTAGAAGAATAATGCCTCAGGCAAACCCTAGAGGTGGAAGCAACTTGAAAGAAACACTGTGCTGAAAAACTAAGTCGATGCAATATTAAACAAGTGAAATCAGGGAAACAGGGTGGGGGGAAATCTTACAGAGTCAGATTCTGAATTGTTTTACGTTGATTTGACATTAACCTAATTCTGCTAATTACAGCAGAATTGCTCGTTGCAGCAATTACACCACTCACTCACAGGAGTGTAATACACAGAACCAGGCCCGCAGTTCTCTATCTGCAACACAGAGAGTTGCTCACACAGCCCTGAGGCCCATTACTCCCTCAGCAGACCCCAAAATATATCTTACTGGTTACAATTGCCACAACCTCTGAGAGTCTGGTCACAACCCACTTCCCTGCATGGGGAAGGTCATGGGGAACTGAACTGCATGAACACAGTCAGAGCAACCTCTCTGCATCAGAAATGGCCCTTGGAACAACAACTGTGCTTTGCTGATCCAACCACACACAGGAGACAGGTCCTCCTGAGACTTTTCTGGTCCTGTCCAAACTGTTCAAGTGCATCATTGTGGGACTGCGATATCACAAGCTGAACAACACACACACAAACACACAAGTTTTCAACAGTGAAAAAGGAAGTCTTCCCAATGAAATGCTTGACCAAAACATCGCAGTTCTTTCACAGTTATTACTTCCTTACAACACAGAAGCCAGGTGCACATTTTTTAGTCACACCTCACCTTTCACCTGTTACCCATAAGGAATATTCAGTCTGTCAAGTGTCATATCAAAGGATTTTTGAAGATCCTCATTCAAAACCAACAGGATCAATTGCCTGGAGAAACCAGCATTGCCAGAGGCATACAGTGACATCACTATCAGTGCTACTGCCATTTGGGCCACCACTGTCCCACCTCTCTGTCCCCAAAGTCCTTTACTGCTTGCAGCAAAGGTTATCTCACCCTGAAGCAAAGGGCAGGAACTGCCTGATTACTGTCTCTGACAGATTCTTCATTTGTTTTGAGAATGTAATTTGATGTTGGTTTTGTAACCTGTTATTTTCAGGCAGATGTCAATGCGCACAGATGTAGGAGCTTGCCTTTAAATACCCAGGGCTTTCTGTCCGCCACACATTTCAAGTTTTGCTCCAAAGGCTTGTTCTTTACGTGGCATTTAGGTGACCATGCTGAAAAAGATGACAATCCTTTCAGCACTGCTGATTCTGATCCTCGTTGATCAACTAAATGCACAAGGTGAGTCAACAACATATTGGCAAATCCACCTTTGTCAATTTAAGTAAGATTCACATTCATATTGTACTTACTCCTAGAGTTACTTTTCTCCCCCTCCCTACACTCCTGCTTGGGATCTCTGATCCATAGAAAGAACTAGGCACATTCTTGGATATCCCTAGAAATAATTTTTCAACCCATGCTCCTCATCCTGTAAATTCCTTTCACTTTATTGGTAGGTACCCCTGTTACCCCAGTGCTTGAGGCAACAAGCGTGGAGCAAAGCGGAGATCCCAGCACGCAGCCAAGCACAGAGCTGCCCCCCGACTACAGCGGAGACTCACACAAGGAGAACGGCACGGAGCAAGCTGGGAACAATGGAGTGCAGGAAGCTGAGCAGACCACTTGGGAGCTGAGCGGAGAGTCAAGTACTGACTCTACCCCTAAGCCGAGTGTGGAGCCGAGCCAAGAACCAGCCCAGGAGTCATCCACTGAAAAGCTGGGTAAGACCCGTTTTGTCTTTGATTGTCCACGTTATTGGTATCTCAGTTTTGTTACTCCAGTGCTTCCACCTTTCCTGCACTAGGGCGGCAGGTTGAATCAAAACGCTGCTTTTCCTTGTAGTCTATTTCTCAGGATACATGGCATGCCAGATCTCTAGCCTCTCCTCATCCCAAAACCATAAATAAATTGCTGCGACTGAGAGGAAGATGACACTCCTTAAGACAAATTGTGTTATTATGGATGAGTGCATTTTACAACTGTATGTGAAGCAAAGAGGTCAGACCTCCCCTGACCTGGAAGAGGTCTCTCGTGTGGATATAGTTAATGCTGGTATATAATGCACATTTCTAATGTGGGAAAAAAAAACACAAACCCAACCATTCCAAAAATGAAAACAAATTTATATGGTCCAGTTTCATTGTTTTGAAGGCCTGCGGCATGTCTGAGGGACATTTCACTCTGGTGAACACCATCTCCATAAAGATGGGCCAAATTAATCCCTACAGAAGAAAGACCTGAGGAGGATTTTGGTAACTACACAGTATAAACTTCTGTGGCCCGTAACTCCATATTTCTCATTATCACACTGAGCTCCTTTATCATGTAGTCAGTCTCATTAATAAATAAAGGAGCACAGCTTCATTATCAGATGTTAATTATTTTGGGGATTTTGTGGGGGTTTTCTTATTTGTTTCTTTGACATTTGTTTTGAGGTCTTTTTATTATATTATTTCATATTATATATTTCATTAAATGTGAGGATCACTCATGTTCTGTAAGACATCATAAGTGAGGATCATTTAAATTTACACAATGGAATAATGAAGGTGTTAGGAGGGGTTTTTGTTTGCTTATCCTTTACAATAGTTTATGTACAATCTTAATTTCTGTGCCGTTCATAGGGAACAACTTGTAAAGCCCCAAAGTCACAATTCTGAGCAGTGTAGTAGTTTGACTTTCACTCTCTTTGTTTTTGCTCTAGAGTAAATTGCAACTTGATGAAAAAGCAACACCCATTTACCTACAGAGGTGATTTCACCACCAAGAACACATGTGAGGTTCCTGTTGCAAGCTAGATGGCAGAGCTGTTCCCAGAACTACATCTTGCAGGAAAACTGTTACCATAGCCTTCAGTTTCAGAACCCCATCTAGTTCTTGCTTACTTTAGCAGATTAATTAGATAACAAATGACCTGTGCTGTTTTGCTTGCATGATAACCTGAAATAAAGAATGTCATCGCAAGAATATGCTTCATTCATTATTGTAAATCCTTTCCTTGGTCCACTTCAACAAAAAAGATCAAAAAGACTTTAGGGTATTTTTTATGTCTTCTCTCAAGCATATTTTATACAATTGATGCTTGTGTTTTGTTATTTTATTTCTGTTATGAGCAAGCCTACTTTCAGTTTGCAAGAACTAGAAGCAGGGTTGTGAAAGCATTTTCAGACGGGCTCCAGCCAACTTCAGCAGAATGCTTTATATCTGCTGACGGTATTCTCAGATGACATGGGCAGTTTGAAACACAAACCACTATTTAGCCCATTAACTTTTAAACAGCTGTGGCTACAAACATGCAAAAACTGTCTCTGAGTGTTTTCATGGCTTGCAGGTACAATGCCAAATAAATCATTGAGCTACAAGTTTTTTTTCAGCCAGAACAACGGCAAGTAAAGAACATACACAGAAATGTTAATGTATTAAAAACTTAACTTACCAATGTATTTCTCATATAATACCCAAGTGCTTCCTACTGCCTGGCATCAATTGCAGCATTTTTTATTTGCTATTCTTACTGCTGGAGCAAAGTGAGCAGGCTGAGTGCTGCACAGAACAGAGATGTTCTCTCTCCTCAGAGACCATACAGAAAGAATCTAAAATAAATTAAAAGTGTCAGAAGAAAAAGGTTCCCTAAAACAATTTAGGAATCCATCTTTTCCAAGGAACTTCATGCTGAAAATTTCCACTAAAAAAAAAACCCTCAAACAAAATCCATAGCAGCAAGACACCTCCATATCCTCTAGTGTATGTG
The DNA here is from genome assembly GCA_013397915.1 of Daphoenositta chrysoptera. NCBI lineage: Eukaryota > Metazoa > Chordata > Aves > Passeriformes > Daphoenositta > Daphoenositta chrysoptera. Next base: position 1,209,520 of record VZRO01002906.1, read on the forward strand.
TAGTGTAGTGTAGACAAAGCAGCCATGTGATGTTGGAAGAAAGGAAAAGCAGTCTTGTATTTCCATTTTTCAACTTTATTTCACACACAATTTTCCATTTTCTAGTTACTCATTTGCAAAGTCATAAATAAGGGATGTTCAACACCTAACCCCTATTTGTGAAATTAAGTAAAAGATACCTAAACACACCAAACCAGAACACTGGTTTATATGAATAAATCACCAATATATTCAAAGGCAATATAAAAGCCACCAAATATTACAATCAAAACACATTTTGTTTGAAGCCAGCATTCTTTCATCTTATAAAACAATCTTTAGAGTCTGTCAACAGTACACTTCTGTTTGACTGATAAGCAAAAAACCACTGTGAAAAAAAACAATGAACATCCACATTCTGAGTTTTTCATTGCAAGATGCAACAGAGAGACAGAAAATAACAATAAAACCCTCAAGTTGCCCAGTGGCATGCAGAAATGGTTTACTATTCCTAAAATATTGCTTATATGATTGGCAGAAATTAGTAAAAGAAAGAAAATTGATTCAGTAACAAATACCGTGTTGGTCGAAAAGGACTGGTAATGACGAAAATCACCACACGATGGCTCCAGATAGAGGCTTTTAAACGGAGTTGTACTTACTGGTCACACAGAAGTGTCACTGCTAAAGAACTCAGCCAGCTCTGTACAGCAGCAGCGAAGGAATACAGCAAACAGATCCCGGGATCTGTCTGATCAATACTGATCCCGGGAATACAGAGGTCACTTGCTTTTCACTGATTTCTCTGGGTCACCTACCGTGTTAAAATGCGGGTCACTGCCCTCTCACCTGTGGCTTGGAGAAACTTCCCTAGAGGGCACGCAAGAGGATATTCAAGATCACTGAATGGAATACAACAAGGAAAATGACGGAAGCACATTTCTTTAGAGTTACAGCAAGAAGTGGAATGAAGCAGCTGTCTCCCATTTACTCATTCAAAGCCTGCATCAGGGTAAAAAGGCTGTGAGCAAATTAATTTAAATGCAAAGGATTAAAAGGCCATAACAAATTGCCATGCATAAGTGCACTGTTACCATGCACCTAGCTTTGACTATATCCTGTAATACTGTAAAACAGATTAATCAGTGATAAATCACTGGCAAGGAGGGGGCATTGCTAGGAGCATCCGAGGGAGATTTAAGCACATCCAAGGAGCACAAGGGGCTGTTTGTATGGGCAGGGTGCAAAGGTAAGGCACAAAATTTAGTGAGTGACTCATCACCCAACAAACTAGAAGAGGATTAACTATGGCTTCAACTCAGTCAAAAGCCACTGGGAAAAGGAACTTGATGATCCAGACGGACCTGAGACAACCAGAGCTAACTGGAGAAGCCCAACCTGTTCCACAAAGAAAGAAATTAACACCTAGTTCAACCAAGAAAAGGTGGGAGGTGACAGCAGGGGGTGATTCCACTTTATGAAATACAGAGGCACTCATCTGTTGGCCTGACCTACTCTCAAGGGAGGTGTGCAGCTTTCCAGGAGCCTGGATCTGGGATGTTACTGAGAAGCTCCCAAGCCTACGCAAACACAGGCTATTATCCACTATTAGTGTTCCATGTGGGAGCCAGTGATACAGCTGGCACCAGTCTGGGAAGCATTAAGAGGGACTACAGAGCCCTGGGAGAGACAGTAAAGGGCCCTGGAGTTAAGTAGTTTTTTCATTAATCCTCCAGGTCAAAGGAGAGGGACTTGAAATATCCAGATGAATCTGGCAGGTCAACAAATGGCTAGAGCCATGGTGCCCTAGTCAGGGCTTTGGTTACTCAGGCTCATGGGACTCGCTTTGCCAAGCCTGGTTTACTGGGGGATGATGGGATCCATTTGACAAAAAAGGGAAAATACTATCTTTGGTGCCATACTGGACCTTGTGCTCACCAAGAGAAAGGAACTGGTGGGGAATGTAGTGCTTCAAGGCAGCCTTGGCTGCAGTGACCAGGAGATGGTGTTTATGATCCTGAGGACAGTGAGAAGGGCCAGCAGCAAGCTCACTGCCCTGGACTTCAGGAGAGCAAACCTTGGCCTTTTCAAGGGCCTGATTGGTAGAGTCCCATTGGATAGGGCCCTGGAGGGCAGAGGGGTTCAAGAACGCTGGCTGAATTTCAAGGATCACCTCCTCCAAGCTCAGGAGCAAGGTATCTCAACAAGGGGGAGACTGACCAAAAATGCCAGGAGGCCTCTATGGATGGATAAGGAGCTGCTGTGCAAACTCAAAGTGAAAAAATAAGATTTCAGAAAGTGGAAACAAGGACAGAGGGCCTGCAATGAAGAGAAAAATTGTAGAGGAAGCTAGGGACAAGGTTAGAGAAGCCAAGGCCCAATTAGATCTGTGTCTGGCCAGGGATATTGAGGATAACAGGAAGGGCTTCTATAGATACGTTGCAAGCAAGAGAAAGACCGGGGTAATGTGGGCCCTCTCCAGAAGCAAAAGGGAGACCTGGCTACCTTGGACAAAGAGGAGGCTGGGGTTCTCAATGACTTCTGTGCCTCTGTCTTCAATGGCAAGAGCTCCAGCCATGCCACCCAAGTCAAGAAAGGCAGGTACATGGACTGGGAGGATGAAGATCCTGAGCCCCCTGTAGGAAAGGATCAGCTTTGAGACCATCTAAGGAACCTGAATGTGCACAAGTCCATGGGACCCAACAAGGCCCATCCGCGGTTCCCAAGGGAGCTGGCAGACAAAGCTGCTGAGCCACGATCCATCATTTCTGAAAAATCACGGCAGTCAGGGGAAGTCCCTGATGACTGGAAAAAGGGAAATGTAACCCCTATTTTTAAAAAGGGGAAAGTGGGAGACCCAGGGAACTATGGACCAGTCAGTTTCTCCTCTGTGCCAGGCAAGGTCATGGAGCAGATTCTACTGGAAACTATGCAAAGGCACCTGGCTAACAAAGAGATGACTGGTAACAGCCAAAATGGCTTTACAAGGGGGAAATCATATCTGACAAATCTGGTGACCTTTTATGACGGGGCTACAGCGCTGGTGGACGGGGTCAGAGCAAGTGACATTGTCTACCCGGACTTAATGCAAAGCATTTCACACTCCCGCACAACATCCTTGTCTCCAGATTGGAGAGACAGGGATTTGATGGACGGACCACTCAGTGGATAAAGAACTGGCTGGATGGTCACACACAAAGAGCTGTGGTCAATGGCTCCACATGGAGACCAGTGCTGAGTGATGTCCCTCAGAGACTGGTACTGGGGCTGATGCTATTCAACATCTTTGTTGGCAACGTGGACAGGGGGACCAAGTGCACCCTCAGCTGATCTGCTAACACCAAGCTCTGTGGTGCAATTGACAATGGAGGGAAGGGATACTATCCAGGGGCTGATGCAAACCTCATGAAGTTCAAAGCAAAGTGCAAGGTCCTACACCTGGGTCACAGCAATCCCAGACACACCAATGGGTTGGGCAGAGAAGTGGTTGAGAGCAGCACTGAGGAGAAAGACTTGGGGCTCTCAGGTGATGAAAAACTCCCCATGAGCCAGCTGTGTGTGCTCACNTGTTCAGTCTGGAGAAGAGAAGGTTGCATGAAGACTTCACGGCAGCCTTCCAGTATCTGAAAGGGACGTACAGGGAAGCTGGAGAGGGACTCTCCATCAGGAACAAGCAGAGACAGGAGAGGGAGCAATGAATACAAATTAAAAGAGGGGAAATTTAGGTTAAATATTAGGAAGAAATTTTTTACTTCAAGTGTGGTGAGACACTGGAACAGGTTGTCCAAGGAGGTTGTGGATGCCCCAACCCTGGCATTGTTCAAGGCCAAGTTGGATAAGGCCTTGAGCAACCTGGTCTAGGGGGAGGTGTCCCTGCCCATGGTAGTCAGGACTGGTTCTAGATGATCTTTAAGATCCATTCCAATCCCATAACATTTTGTGATTCTATGAAATAGTAAGTGGTCTTTTGGAACCTCAACTTTTACAGCTCTCAGCTGCAAACAAAAAAAAACCCTCTCCCAGGTTATTTGTACATAAATTATTAACTAGGAGGTTTCCTGTACCCTTTTTCAGGACATAGGATACAAAACAGAAACAGTTTTGAAACAAAGTTCTTTTTCTGTGACAGAGGGCCTCCCCAACCCCTATTCCCACACCTGCTGCAGAGGAAAGACATCACACAGGTGTCCAGACTAAGAGCTCTCATGGCAGAAATGAAAGGGACTTTCCTTCCAGCTGTTTATAACACTTCACAGACATCTCTGGTTGTGCTCTGGTAAATCCATCACACCATGATAAATTACTACCTCCCCAAGCTCCTGCATGGAGGGGCTTGTGCTGTTAACTACTAAGGCAGACTTGCATTTCTGCAGCAAAGCCAACATACTATTGATATTATTTCATTGTGTTGGTCTTCCTTTCCCTTCAGAGGAACTTTTAAGAAAATTAATGGATACAGTGGGGGATGAATCATGCCATGAGGTTTCATTACACTGCATTACACTATAGGAACAAGCTAGATGTTTTGTTAGAACTCACCAAGGAGGAACTGAGAAACTGGCAGGTAGTACACTGGATGCTGAAGCAACAAAACCCAAAATCCAGTTCCACCCATCTTAATTAAACTTCATTAACTACTTCAGGGACCCAGAGCAAATGGGGAGCATAGAGAGCAGACTGCCTTCCACATTGCTAAAAGTTTCAGGGTTAGGCTTACATGCAGCATGTAGTTACTGGTGACAACTCCTAACATTTTACTCTATGGGCATAGTAAGAGCAGAGCAAGAATTCCACCAACAAGAAATACTCTTCTGTCCCTTCGAGTTCAGCTTACTCAGCTGGACAAGGCATGCAGAGTGGTCCTGCAGGCATTCCAGGATCTTTGCATCACTGCTGGGGACCAGAAAGAAGCAGCAGATACAGAAGCAGAAGCACTGCAGATACATTGTACTGTAGGAACAAATTTAGAGTGGAGTGGCAAGAGGCAAGAGAACGTTCTTTGCCTGAACTATAAGCTGCATAATAATGCAAGTGTGTTGAACAACAGCCTATAAAATATTCAGTGGGTATCTCTTTCACTGACCTGATAAAAATGTATAACTCAGGGCCCAGAACTTCACTCTGACATCTCAAGATTTTCCACTAGGAAACTGATGAGAATTAGTACCAAAGAGCAAGTGCTTGCTGCCATTACAGCATTCAAAAAAAAAAAACCAAAAAACCATGAGAGTGCTACAACAGCAAATCTCTCCTGGGCAAAAAAAAAACAAACCAAAACCAGAAGAAATTGTTCTTTATTCTACACTTTGAATAAAAAGAGCAATTACACCACCAGCAAAAAGGCTTCTCTCTACTACAGAGCAAACTAGGACTTAAGAACATACCCTGCAAATCTCCTCTTCCATCATGCCAACACTGAAGCACCTCACGAGGCTTTGTTTCAGGTAATCCACATGCAACAAAGCCAGATTCAAGTTCACCATGAGTCCTCAGCAAAGAGCACACTAGTATCAAAAACTACCTGGTGATGGCTCAGTTTAGGATGAAGCCTTGAGTTAGGCTTTACAGCCAGCAAGATTTTGCATTTGGACAAAGGCTACAAGAAAAGTGGATTTGCCTCCTTGGTCTGCTACCACTGGCTGTCCAGTGTAGCCCAAGCCACAACATAATAATGCAAATAAACTCCAATTTCAACTGAGTTTTCCAAGAATTTTAAAGCTGTTGTCCAATTCATTCTAACCATGGTATACACATAGATGTTCCTTTCAGTAAGGCAAAGAAGGCTTAAGTTGGATTCTATTAATGGGTAGTAATCACATCTTCACAAAACATCACACTCCAAGTCTCTACACAAGGTCCTTATGAATCAACCAAAAAATTAAGTTGAATAGAATAGGTGAAATAAAGAGTTAAGTTCCACAGAAATCAAGCCCAAAGTTCATCTAAGATGATGAATTTTACCTTTCTAAAGAGGTCAAAAATGACAAGGGCACATCAGTAACTGTGCTTTAACTGAACTTTTTAATAGGGATGGATAGAATTAATACATTGTAAGCCAGTTAACAATTTTCATAGAATTCTTATTACTTTAGTGAATAAATTAATGGTCAGCTGGACAAAATATAACCCCAAGGAAGGAGTGAAGATATTACAAATCCACTGAGGAGCTCTTCCACTGCTAGTTGCTGTCATCATTGATACACACCCAAAACTGTATTGCTATGATTCTTCTGTTTCTCCAAATGCCTCCCACTGCAGTACCTGCAGTATTTCCATTATTAACTCATTTAATGACTTATAGTCCATTATCAGATGGGCAGCTCTTTGGTAAAGGTGTGGCAAAAGATTCTTTGCTTTCCGTCAATGCTCGTGGCTGATGGACAAAAACACTGAACCTGACACCTTGGTTTGCTGCTGCCCTCACAAACCCACTGTTTGCAGTCATGGTGACGGCTTTCAAAGTGTCTCCTGTCCCAAAAATGGTTAGAGAGCGGCTGTTGATTTTTGAACTAGTCACTAGTCCCAAGGCACGGTCAGACGGCTGGTCTGGCACCACGTTAATTCTTTTAACAAGCAATGCAGCTCGCTCTTTCTCCCCAGGTCCTCCCAGCGTTTCCAAGATGGATTGAAAATCTCTGACAGCAGATTCACAGGCAAAGAGCTCTTTTCCCTCCATGAACTCCTTCAGCTGAGGCAGGACTCTCTCCCTTCTTTCTTGGGCTGCTTGCTCTGTCAGCACTTTTTCTTTGAAGACGAAGTAGCAGCCACCATAGCTCAGCGCAGAGACATAGGTTATTAAGGTAGTGATGTCCAAATTAACTCTACTGCAGACGTTTACTTTGATCTGGGTAGGGAAAGCAATGCTGGCCACTAAATTCTCCCGGTCTACTCTGGTCACCTGCAGGAGTTCAGGGCCTTCTTCCTCAGATTCACTGGTGTTAAGATGCTCGTTTTCTGCAGATGGTTCTACCAGTGAGTTCACTGCAACAATGTCTCCTCTCACAGATATTCCCATCTCCTTGAGCCTCTCCGCCATGGGACTGGACACGCTGTTGTAGAATGCAAAGATGATGTGGGGATTGCTGTACTCCACTGGCTGCTGACGGCTTGCTTGCAGGAAGTCCTCTGCCTGCTCAATGACACTTTTGTCACCATACTGGCCTCTGCCCAGCCAGATGTTATGCAGGGCCTCAGCTTTACGACCTATGGCCTTCACCCACGTGTGACCTCCATTTGCAACGACATCTACCACCAGCGTCTGCTTATCTCCAAACTTGTCCTCATAAGCAAAGACATGGAGGACACTGACAACATCCTCCAGGTTCTCTGCCGACTGAATAATGGCTTGGAGGTGGGTGAGGTTTGTACTCTGCAGGTGGGATTCTTTAATGGCCACCTTCCCTGCCTCCACCTTGTGTAGGAAGTTTAGCTCAGCCTTCAGTTTGCTACACAGCTTTGCCCCACCTTCTACTCTCCTTTTCTGGGACTTGGAAAGGGCTTCCGCTCTCTTAATCAAGTCTTTGGCAACAGCAATTCTTTCACAAAGCAGCGACTGCACAGACATGTTGGAAACATTATTCCTGTCAAGGAGAACAAAGGAGAAGATTGTTATTGCATGGCCAGGAACAAAGTCAAAAGAGTTCTTTCTAACAGTATACATTCAAGCCTTGCAGTAGACTTAATGCAACAGCTATTGTAAACCACAAGCAACTGGAACCTCAACACAAAATCCCAGTCATGAGTTCAATTCCTTTCCTTCACCTTTAGAGATCCAACCTACAGCCTCAGAAGATCCCAGTTCTCAGCAGGAACAACAGCAGCACTCAAGTGTCCACACAGACCTTGCAAGTTTGTGGTTTCCCCCCACTCGCCACATAAGAGCCCTTCACTCAAGCCAGTCACTGAGAGGGCTGTTAACTCTCACAGCTCATTTGCAAAAGCTGCCATCCAGAGCAAAATCAGAAACACAGTTAATGCCATGAGCAAATCCTGCGTCTCCCTCTCATACTCACCATTAAAATTAAAAGCTTACCCACCATGCTTACAGATACCCAGCTTTCAACTTGCACTGTTCAACTTAGTGGATGAACCCCTTAAGAGGGTGGTGAAGCACTGGGACAGGTTGCCCAGAGAAGTTGTGGATGCCCCAGCCCTGGGAGTGGTCAAGGTCAAGGTCAGGTTGGATGGGGCTTGGAGCAACGAGGTCTAGTAAAAGATACCCTAGAAAAAGGTGTCCCAGCCCACAGCACGGGGGTGGAACTAAATTAACTTTAATGTCCCTTCCAACCAAAACCACTGTGTGTTTCTAATACACAGCCTTGTGACAGATTATGATTCATAATTCTAGTGTCAGGACAATCTCAAAATTGCAATGTTTTCTAATTCTACTATGTGATTTATTGGGTTGTATCTGATAAATCTATTCTTTCACATCTGTATTACTTTAGTAGGCCTTCCTTGAATAAAGTATGATAGCAATTCCTTCACTGAATATGTGCTGTCTTTGGAAAATGTAGGATTCATACTCCACCAAACAATACCGTATTTAAGATAGTAACCACTATGAATACTGAAATTAATAGATTTTGACTACCAACTACAAGTATAAACACTGTAAATTTTTCTATAATTCTTACCTAACCTGCATGTTGAAGTAAACTGGTATTAAAGGACAAGATAAATTAAACTGCAATTGAAAAGGAGCAACAGGACACAGCCTGGTCCTACAACGGGCTCTGCCAGTGCAACTCAGGGGCTGCCTTCAAACAGTGGCAACCTCTCCGGCCCCATGTCCAAGTGGAAACACGACCAGCATTAACTGCTACTGGCCTGGTCCACATCCAGCATCAGCAACATCTCCTCCTACTTCTTCACGGCCAAGAATCCTGATGCTTTCCGTCACGACCTACTAACTCTCTTCAGGGTCCCAGGAGCCCAGAGAAATCAGCCTTTCCCCCTCGAAGTCTTCGCCACTGTCACAAGCTTCTCCTTGCATGTAATGCAATGAGTAAAACCTCATGATTGGTAATAGGGCACCTCTCCCCACAGCAGCTACAACTCCTACACACACACACAAAGGCTTCAAGACAGAGCGTAAATCAAGGGTTGCAGCGACAATAAAACCACAGAGACGCGACTACTCTTTCAGCACAGCTGCGCGGTGGCGCCACTATCAACCACAAGGTCACACGGGAGCCCTTGCTCCAGGGCCCGCTCGCCCGGGGCGGGGACCGGCGGCACCGGCCGCGCCTCCC
>VZRO01002907.1:0-181486 GCA_013397915.1 Daphoenositta chrysoptera
CGGTTGTTTGCCTTGTTTTGTATGTATTATATATATTAGTAAAGAGCTGTTATTCCTATTCCTCATATCCTTGCCTGAAAGCCCTTAATTTCAAAATTATAATAATTCAGAGGGAAGGGGGTTGCATTCTCCATTCCAGGGGAGGCTCTTGCCTTCCTTAACAGACACCTGTCTTTTCAAACCAAAACATATGTCTCGTCATTTCTAGTCAGATATGACACTCAATAAAACCTCTTTATGTGTCAGGGACTGAATTTCTGAATGGCATGACTTGATATAAGGTACACAGTTGTTATCTCCCACTGGTTTTAAAACTGTCAATCCCAGCTCAAAATCAGGAGGCAAGCCCCTGGGTAGCATTAAACTGGTTTGAAAAGAATCACAAAACTTAATGAGACCGTAATTGTTTTACTTGTGATTTTTAATTTGTGTTTTTAAAGCTTCTCTGTGCTCTTACAATTCACTCTACCACTGAGGGTTAGAAGCTTAAAGCCTCAAGTTCATTTAATGCATAACTAAGAAAAATCCCCACACCCTCATTACCATGAGATTCGAGGTAAAAGATGGCAGGAAATATTGTGCCAGTCCTTAGGAATAAAAGAACTTCCTCTTTCATCTGAGGTCACATTAGAAATTATAATATTAAAAGTGTGATTAGTCAAATATGCCAATCTTTCTGTAGTTGTACAGGGTGATAAGGGAAAAAAACCCCTTAAATTTGCTTTTAAAATACGTCCATCGTAACTCTGGCGTTTAATTTCATTTTTGACTTTCCAGTCCCTGACACTTTCAAATAAAGCCACTGTTTATCTGTGCTAAGAAGGAGAATTCTTTTATGTTCAAGTTAATGAATTATTCTCATCTGAAATCCACCTAATAAAGGCAGAAATACATAATTGTGGGAATGTTGAGAGGTTTTCTCTGATTAACAGATGTAAAATGTTCTGGGATCCAGAGGTAGGCAGCACTTTAAATGTTTACAGTGGGTTTTTAAGTTGTGCTTGGTATTGATGTTGGAGGTGGTGCCAAAAGAGGCTTCCCGAGTGCTTCTGAAACTTGTGCCGTCAACAGCCCAGAAGGTACTCTTAAATACATTGTAGAAATCTGATATAGTTCCCCCCCCCAGTAGTTTGCAGAACAAAGTAGGATTAGCTCACAGTAAATTTGGCTGCAAAACCAATCTGCTTTTATTACAGAAATTATGTTACCTGCGCCTGTATCCTGTAACTAGAGAGTTCTGAAGGAGGAGGGAACCAGCTCATGGGTCAGTTTGTGCAAGTATTGATTTAAATTGTCTTTTCTCTCTTGACAGGTGGTTAATGCACAGCGTTTTCTGGCTGATAGATCCCAACCCTTTCACTTTAAACATTGTATTTATCAGCTCTTTATTAAATATAAAAAACAAGACCACACTGGCCAAAATCTGTCACAGCACATTTTGTTGTCACAGTGCATTTTGCTGTGTGCTGAGGAATGAGAGTCCAAGCCACAAAGTCTACTCATGTCAGCCTCAATGGCTTTTTAAAAAGCTTGCAGCTTAAAAGAATACATTATTAAGGTATTCAGACTTGTCAAAATTAATAATTAATATCACTTTATGTTCCCCACACATGCAGAGAGCCTTTCATTCCCTTCCGTTGTTTGTATTCCAGCCAAGCAGCTCTGAGCAGCCGTGGCCCTCTCCTATGGCAGGAGGGTGCCTGGGGGGCAGCTTGGCACTGCTGCCTTTGGAACCAGGTAAACGATCCATGGATCTATTAAAATAATACATCTTAAAATGCAAATTTTAAGGGGGAGAGAGCTATGGAACTTAAATACTTAAATACTTGAATACTTAAAATTTAAGTACAGCGTTTACTGCATATGATATTTGTGATTGTCCCCCTTCGCTCTGCACTGGTGCAGCCTCCAGTCCTGGGAGCAGTTTTGGACACCACAAGGCAAGAAGCGTCCAAAGGAGAAACACAAGGATGGTGAAGGATCTGGAGGAGCCACACAAGGAGTGGATGAGGACACTTGGTTTGCTCAGCTGGAGAAGGCAAGACTGAGGTCAGAGTTCACGGGGGGCTGCAGCTCTTCCCGAAGGGCAGCGCAGGGGCAGCTCCGATCGCTGCTCCCTGTGACAGGGGCAGGAGCCAGGAAGCGGCTGGAGCTGTGCCAGGGGAGGGTCAGGCTGGAGATGTGGAAAAGATTCTTCCCCAGAGGGTGCTGGGCACTGCCCAGGCTCCCCAGGGAATGGTCCCGGCCCCAAGGCTGCCAGAGCTCCAGGAGCGTTTGGACACCACTCCCAGGGTTGCCCAGGGTGGGATTGTTGGGGTCTCTGTGCAGGGCCAGGAGCCGGACTCCATGATCTTTGAGGGTCCCTTCCAGCCCAGGGTATTCCATTGTTCTATGAATCTATATGTTTTTGTAAGCAACTGAATTAAATGAGTTTCCTGGAAAACCAGGATGCTCTGAACTGCTGTCCCAGTTGCTGGGTTTTTTTAACCTTTGATCCTTACTCTATGCAAATCCTCCTTGTTAGTTAATCTGAGGATTAAGGGATTTACATTATGGGTACACTTAAACTTGCTTTCCAATGCCTAACTTGTCATGGGAATTTTGCACTCAACTACAGCTCCTGGAAACTGCCTGCACTTCTGCATCTGTAGAACCACAGCAAATGTGGCCTCTTTACTGCTACCTCCCTTTGGGTAACCTGTCACATGTGATTTCATAATAAATTACTTACTTTTAAGGGAATCGCTAGTCAGAATTAAAGACAAAAAAGGGAAAATGTGTGGTTTTTAACTAGTAAAAGCCTCAATTTCTTTGTCCTACCTTTGTGAATAATTGTATCCTTTGCAGAGATACACGAATCAGAGTTGATCATTTAGGACATAGTTGATGTCCACTAATTTGGCGTCAAATTACTAACGAATCTATGCATTACTAGGAGTTGCTAAAGTATCGCTATTTCCCCCTCTGCTCAAAGTGGTGTTAGATTTGGGAGCAGAAGGGCCAGGTCCATGACTGCTCCCTGCTATCTCTGTAGCTACACCAGACTGGAGGCTGCAGAGGTTTGTGTGCAGCTCATCTTTGCCCTGGACCCCACACCCCACATTAAATGTGTGTGTTTTGTAGGGCCTACAGAAACCGCTGTACACCAGAGAGGGAAAGGTTAACTGTGGGCTCAGGAAGGCTGGGTGGGGGAAGCCAAGAAAACTATTCCCAGTCCAGAAAACTGTCCAGTAGTTTGCACTAAGGAAACACATTTGCTTTTTCTCTCACCTTTTAATGGATGCTGGTATTAAGGTGGCTGCATTGCAAACCCTGTCCAGATAATTTGGGCAGGGATCATGCTAACTCTAGGCAACAGTGCTTGGGGCCCAGAAAGATCCAAAACATTTATAAAGAGATTTTTTTGGCTATGTTCCTGCAATTTGGAGACTGAAGAAAACAAGCATTTGGGTTGCAACCTTAGAAGCATGCCTTTAACATAGGGATTGTATTTCCTAAATGTTGGAATACTCTTGTTGGAAAATGCAGCTTTCAGTTGGCTTGCTTTAGGATTTTGAGTTTAGACCATACAAGCTTTGAAAAATCTATAGATGTGTGTCAGAAAATACAGAAATTGTGGTTGTGGTTGTGGCTGAGCATGCAACAGAATGATGGGCAGTTTAGCCGGTGTAAATTTATGGCTGAAACAATTTACTTTGAGAATAAACTGTTTAATGGATAGCTGGAAGGATTAAAGGATGCTCAATCCATCAGATTAAACATATCGTTCCTGCTGGTGGATGGTGCCATTATCTCACTGGGAAACGAACATCCTTTCAGAGATGTTTTTGCTGTATCTATTGCCCAAGGCTGCCCTAATTCTGTCACTGATACCTTGGCCCTGCTGGGATGGGGGCAAAGCTCCCATGGACTTCAGTGAGTCAGGTTTTTCCTGTTATCTCCCTGTGTGTGAAATCCCGGGGGCTCAGCTGCCTGCAGCTGTTTCCCTCTGAATCAGCAGAGAGCCCTGGGACACTGAGCCCTGCGGCTCTCAAGTGGAGGCCGATGCTCTGCGTGCTGCTCTCCTCTGCAGCTTTCCATTCTCATCTGTGCTGAGCGTTTCCAACAGGAACAGAGATAACTGCTGCTGACACGCCACCAGTCCCACCATAAATCAGCCTGTTACACACTTTTCCTGGGAGACTTGGGTAGCCAGATAAGGAAAAGCAATGCTAGTTCGGAAAGAAGACATGAAGAACAATTTTCCACAGATTGTAAGTAGTGAGGTGGCCCTTAATATCCTCCCCCGTTGTTCCAATTTACCCAGCTCAAAAATAGAAAGGTTGATTATTTTTATTTTTTAATATCTATCAGTTTTGTTAACCATCAATCTGTAGATTCTTATTCTTTCATTTGCTGATGCCTTGCAAGAAGAACCTTTTCCTTTTTTCCTAGATAAGAAATAATTCATGGACTCTTTTTTTTTTTTTATACAGTTTGAAAAAAATACACTTTTAATAAATAATGTTACCTAATAAATAAGGTATCATTAGGGAAATGATATCTAATAAATAAAAATAAAAGTAATACAAATACACCTAATATTTAAATATTATTAAATAAATTTAATAAATACCTAATTAAGGGTACCTCTCCAAAACAAGAGAGTCAGAGAATCAACCCTTCCCTGAAAGGCATTCAAACCCCCAAATAGCCTTTATGGAAACTAAAGCTCTTGATTTTCTCAGTTATTCTGCCCCAGTATGAGCAGCTTCCTACTCCTGACTTTTCAATATGCAGAACTTCTGATCTTCCTTCAGAAGCAGAACCCAGCTGCAATAAACCCAGTTTGAGAGGGGAAAGGGACCACATTACAACATCTACAGGCAAAGGAGGGAAGTATTAATTTAGACAGATTAGAAAAATTCCTTGAGTTAATTGGGTGAAAAGATAGTATTTAGAATGGCTTTCTCACATGAAACATGGGAAGTGGATAATAATGTGTAAAGAAAAAGGAGGCAAAATTTTGCTTTTGAGAAGTGGAGGAGTAGGGAGAGACAGGGAGAGTGGGGCAGGCTGGAGCTATTTAATGAGAAGTTGCAGAAACAAGGAGAGATGTCTGAAGCTGGAAATTTTATAATGGAAAGTGCAGCAGTCATTGCTAAAATAAATTATGGACATGAGAGCAGCATGTGAGATGTTTCATGGAAGTGGAATGCTCAAGTAAAGAGGGTTCCCTTCTGAATATTTTTTCTTTTCTTTTTTTTTAGAGGTTTATATATTACTCTGTAGTTGATTTTGCGTCAATATTTTAAAACGCAGACAAGGATAATTCTGTAGCAGTAATTTTATCTTTCATAGGTGCCGTGCTGTTGACTAGCTTAAATATCAAATGGAGCACTGGGGACAAAAGCTCCTTTTGAACCTACGGGTGCAGCAATGTACAGAAAGATCCATTTATTATAAGAGGCTGTTCATGCATTATGACAAATCTAAGCTGGTTTTACCGTTTTGTGTATGCACTTTGGATATTAAAGTTCAAAATATTAAAGTTCTCAGTGTATGAATAATATAATGAAAGGCATTAATGATGTGAGTGATAACAGTTCTCAGTAGGAGGAGTGCTGCTTATTTTGGTCTGCTGCAGTTGTAGCCCAGCTTTTGGGAAGATTTCAGACTCCACTGAAGCCAAGGTGCCTCAGAATTTGTGCTCCAGTCTGGCAGGAGCAGGGTTCCACCTGGGTGTGGAGCATTCCCCTGTGTGCCCCGTGCTTCCAGCTTCATCCCCACCGCAAAGGGATGAAAATCCAGTGGGTTCTGACAAGGCATTGGTTCCTCACCCTCCCCACTCAGTCCTGAATGCAGGAAACCTTTTTATGTCCTGTTTGCTCTTTCTGGACTTGGATCTCGGCAGTAGTATAATAACAGCAGATTAAATGATGCTCAGGCAGTCGTCAGGCTTCATCCTGCGGCTGTTGGATCATCTCCCCTGGTTTTCATCTGTTATGTACTTCACAGAGATGGGCTTGAGTGAGGGCTACTTCCAGCACAAATTGTAATTACTCGAAACAGTCACTCCTTTGGAATCTGCACATTTTTATTTCCATATGAGATGCAATTTAATCATTAAGGGAGTTTTTTTAGCACTAGTGTAGCATACCTTCATAGGAGGAAGTTGACCCCAATTTTGTAAGCGGGTGTTTATGAAGTCAAAGGTGGACTCTTAAACAGACTTAGAAGCTGGGCCAGCAGCATAATGCCCAATCTGGCACACACAGGAGAAATTATCCACGATTAAAGACTTTCTGATTAATATGGCTTATGTGCCAAAACTGCACATGCAGCGTATGATCTCAATTAGAGTGAAACCTAATTCTTCAAGGCTAAGCTCCAGATTCATTCTGTAATTTCTTCTTTGTTTAACTTGGACATTTTTTTACAACAAGATCTAAAAGAAATGTGGGGGGAGGGCACAGGACCCCCCTACCATTATAAATTGCAGTTCTGTAGAAAACTTCTCTCATGGTGCTGCTCTGAATACCTTGACTATTTAATTTTTAGAAGGGTTGTTGTGCATTCCTCTAAGGCACTGCCATTTAGTGTTGCTAATGTAGCTGTAACAGTTTTTGGGAAAGAATGAATCCTCGTGAGCAGGTTTTCTGCTGAAAAAGTAGCTTCTGCCAAAGAAAACTGCTTGAAGGTGGAAAGAAATAAGTATATAATCACGCCACTGTCATTACCTCTGATATTAAGAAAGTAGGAAATGTCAAAGGCCTGTAAGAAAAATAAGTTCAGGTTTAATGAGTCTGCTGGAGAGGAATTATTAACATTAATCATTTAGCTAGTGGACTAACAGAGCTGGCATCAATAGAATAACTTTTTCCATCCTGCTTTAATACACAGCAGTTGCTCTAGTTTATTTCTGAGACTTTTTCTTTACTGCTAATCCCAAAACATCCTGGAAACACAACCTCTAATCCACCGGTGTTTCTGCATTTTAAGTGCTGTTCCAAAGCAATATTAGTGCTGCTTAGAGGGAATTCAGGAGTCAGGCTCCTCGTGTGTGAGAATTGAGGGTCCCAGGCCCAGGTGAATTGCTGTGGGGAGGATTTTGGAAGCTCCCAGTGGGGCAGGGCACAGAGCCCTGTTTGCTGTGTACCAGGTAAATAAATCCCTGTGCCTGCATGGAGGGCGTTTCAGGGCCAGATTCAGAGCTGGTTCTGCAGCTCAGGGAGAAGTGGCCTTGGGCTTTTTCTTTCTGATGAATTGCTGAACCTTGATCTAGAAATCTTGAGAAAAGGGTCCTTTTTCAAGGAAAAGAGGCAGGGACATTATATCATGTCAAATGCCACCCCAGATTTTGTTTTTCTGGGTCTCCTCAATAAATGTAACTCTCTCGTCCCCTCAAGCCAATGTCTGGGGCTGGGTTGGAGGCAGGAGCATGGCTCTTCTGGAGTGGGAAGCTGGGCCTTGGAGGGAAGTTTTGCAAACTACAACGCATAAAGCAACAGATTTAGAACTGCTTTGTATGGATATGCCATTTAAAAAAATACATATATTTTTTACGGATTCTTCTGTTACAACAGGAGAAAGCGGTGTAAACCATAGCAAGGCAAATTCTGAAGACATAGTAGCTTCAGTGTAGAGAAGTTGATCTGGGGGGTCTGTATCCTTTTTTAAAGAGGTATTAGTTGATTTATAAAGAAGCCATGCATGTTACAACGTTTTAAAGCTTCCATATTCCTTTTTTAAAATTTAAATAATAAAAAAGCTTAAAGTTGTGCCTGCAGACATGTCGGCAATCCTTCAAAAAGGGAATTTGGAAAATTTCTTAAGTCCGTGTATTTTTTGAGGTGCAAGGGAACCGTCGCAGTGGCGTGTAACCTAAATCCAATTTTCATTTTCTTGCTGGATTTTTACACTTAATGTGATGAACTCACAGGTAGGTGCCGTCCTGAGATCCCTTCTAACAGCAGACAAACCAACATTCTGCCATCGCACAGAGGACACTGTGTGTTGTTTTCCAATAACAAGAGGAGAAGGAAAAATTGTAAAAATGGAAAAAATGGCCCATCTTGCTGGTGCCGCCAGGGCAGGCAGGTGACAGATGAAGCTCAGAACTGTTCCCACAGTCAAGAGGAACTGGCTGCGTCTTCTGCTGCTGTGTTACATCCTGAAATGCTGTTTCCCTCACTCGGGTGTGCAGTGGCTTCATTGGGCAGCCCTCCACTGGCACCAGAGAGCGAGGGTTTACACACTGTCCTCCTGCAGAGCTGGGACATCAGACCCACTCCCAGCCCTTGGTAACACAATAACCCTTGTGGCTTCTGCGTGGCTGTGGCAGATATTTTCTGTGAAATGGAATCCATATGCTGGGGTGACCCTTAATGAAACCCTTTCTCTAATTGCTGTATTAAGCTCACTATTTCCTTGTCATTGTTTACACTTTTAAATCTATAATATATTCCAAATTAAGTATGTTTGAATGACAACATTCTGATCTAATTGTGGATTTTATCACTGATTAGGCCAGACAATCCAAACATAAGCTCTGCTGGAATGGCTCCAGGAATAAAATGATGGCAATGATGAGGTTCTTATTCTAACAAAGTAAAGCTACATAAAAATATTCCATTAAGTCAATTAGAGCTTCTGACTCTATAATTTTGCAAAATAGTAGCAGTATTTTCTAAACCATGTCCAGGTAATATTTTTCTAGCTAGCTATTTTTTTTTTTTCCTTAAAATGCTTGGTTCGTTATGTAGTTTAGTTTTTAATATACTTTTATTCTTTGCTTCCAGTTGTTCAGCATGCTCAAAATAGAAATGAATATAGTTAGCATTGCTGTGTTTTTAATAGCAGTGCTTGGGTTTGCTTGGAAATGTGCTCAATTGCATAAAGTTAACACAGTCAAGAAAGCAACAATGGGCAAATGAAGCTGGGGTGAGTGTGAGCAAAGCAAACTCATAAGAACCTGCAGTGTTCACAGTTTTGCAGTGTTGGTGATGTCAGGACTGGAACAAGGGAGGCTTTAAGAAAGAGAGGAGCAAAGGTGACCCAGGCAAAGAGGGTGATTGTGTAAGGCACAGGCCTGGGAAAATGGAGTGAAAACAAAAGGCCCAGGTGGGGGATGGAGATGTTGGACAAGTCTCTGTGATAAACCCAACCAGGAGAAATTACCAAGGCAGACCAGAGGAACTGTGATGACATAGTTCCTTCTGTAAAGAGTTTATAGTGCCATAGCAAAATCACTGATTAATGTGTATGTGGCACAACAACACATTGTATGACTCAGGGACTATTTTGGGCAGTTCAAGAGGACAAAAATTTCCCTGCTAACCTCCAGGCTTCCCAACGGAGGGACTTCCCAGAGAGTTTGAACCTCCCCTTTTGTCCAAGGAAAGAGGAGGTAGGATGCAAGGTGGGAGTAGCTTCCACCAGAGAGATCAAAGTCATTGCCAGAAACCTGGGTGACACTTTCTCCATGTCTTTGTGATGGTGCAGACTGGGGATAACTGATTGGAGATCATTTTAGAGCAGCTGCAGGTTCTTAAGTAGCCCAATGCAATACATGTCACCCGATTTTATGAGCCTGGTGTTGCCATGCTCTCACTTACTGTAGAGCTCTGTACAGCAATTACAGCACAGTTTAATTTACAAATCATTACTGTGTTTAGCCATTGCCAGTACAAAGCAGTTACTTTCTCTGTGCAATTGAAGCCTAATTTTCATGCCATCTGAAACTCTCAGGCATCAGGTAACACTTTATTTTATAAGGAAAAAATAACCATTTATTTAAATTGTAAGATCTGTGTATTTACAGAGTGGCTGGTTTTGCTCTTCAGGTTTCACAGCAATTACACTGGAAGCTGTTTCTGAGAATCTGGGCTCTTATTGCTGTAAAAATAAGTTATCAGCAATTGCTTCCTACGCTTGCATAATTGCTTGAAGAATTGTACCTTACAAAGTGAAGGCAATTACCTTTTAATGCTGCCTAATAATTCCAATAGTTTGTTAATCCACAAAGAGCACAGGGGCTGTAAAAGCTGTGGAACTCAGATATCGAGACAATAACCTGGAACATGTTCCTGGTGTGGCTGGTGTGAAATGTGTTTGCACCCCAGTGAGACAAAGGGGATTCAGAGTTAATCCTGGGTTTAAGTTGACAGAAAAAATAGGAAGCAGTCCTAAGCACACAGAAGGCAGCTGATAGGAGCTAATTTGGAGAGGTTTTTGCATGGATAAGATTTCTGTCCCTTCCACAGGCCAGTGGAACACCCCCTGCTGAAGCAGCTGTGTTTGTGGAAGCCTACACTGAACGTGGGTTCCCCTTCCAGCTCTTGATTCCGGGCCCATTTCGCACGTGGGGACTCTCCCATGGAACTGCAGTATTTTTGCTGGGTACATTGGCATCTCCTTTTGACTCCTTCTTTAGATTCCTAGGGGAAAAAGTGACAGGAGTTTTGCAGAACTGAGCTGTAAATGCCCATCCCAAATCCAGATCCTCAGAGCAGCGGTGGAAGCTGGAAGGGATGGGCAGGACTCAATGGCAGTGACAGCAATTCTTTCCTGTGACCAGTAGGTTTCAAATAGAATTGCCAAATTTTTTTTTTTCTCTTAAAAATTACTTCCTATTTCATGCAAGGCCTTTATGTATAATGGTCTCTCCGCACTTCATGTTGCAAACATTTTATTGCATAAAGGACTTGCATTCTCCATGATGCAGCCTAGTCTGTAGGTTCTTAATTAAATTATTAAAACACCGGTCAAAGCTCCCTTTTATTGAAACCTGGACTACTCAGATAGGAGTGAGCTTCCTGAAAAGGAAGGTTTCAGGATATCCATATTTTTTTTCTGGTAGGAATAGTTTCAGTCTTTGGAGTGGAGCACACTTTTCCTGCAGCAAGGGCTGTGAACACCTTTATTTCTTCATGAAATTTCTACCTTCATGATTTTTTTGTTCCTAGACTGTACTCTGAGTGCAGTCTGTGTGCAGCCTTGGGCTTCAGAGACTAACAAAATTTAAATCAGTTTTGTGCAAATACTTTTGGTCAGAGAAGCTCAGTCTTGCTGAATTAAGTCCAAAGATTGTAAAAGGTGTTTAATTACAGTATGTCAATTATTAGGCCCAATATTCCTGTCAAAAATACTCCCTTTTTAAGTACCTTACACTGTGGTTCTTGTAGTTAGCAGAAAGACTTAACTCACTGGTGCTGGTTCTGTCTTTTCGCTGCTCTTTCCCTGGACCTGTTGGATGTCCATCTGTCAGTGACATTCACTTTTGGAACTTTTTCTATGGTTTCTTTTCCACAGATACTAACTTTTAAACGGTGCTTGAAAGTTCCTTTCAGCCTTTATCTTGTATTTTCCCATAATATCATGTTCTTAACTTTTATTTTTGTTCATCTTACCATTCTTCTGATGCATTTTATCTCACATCTGTGATTCTTTTGTTTTCTTATTCCACATGCTTTTATGCAGTAGCAAAGACTGATGGGAAAAAGATACAGGTTTGGAGGGCATGTCTGATAGAAGAGGTGCTATCAGATGAGAACAATTAAGTATCCATGGTTTTGGACTTCATAAAGCAATAACAAAACCAGTAAAAAACGTATCTGCTTTTTCTAATGTCAATTTGTAAAATCTAGGATCCGCAGATTAATTTTTTTCAGGCATATCTAACAATCTCTATTTTCAATTAACACTTCTTGGTGAATATAAGGTTGGATAGGAGAGATCTAATCAACAGTTCTAAAAGACCCTGTTGTCTGTCTGTGGACCTCTCTGACTTCTCTGATTTACACCCTTTCTGTCCCTTTGGAGCTCCTTCAAGGACAAGACTCTTTTAGAAAGGTGTGTGTCTGGCAGGTCAAGTCAGGAGAGAGAACAGAGGTGAGCAGCATTCTAGGGAAACATACTGCCAAAGTATTTCCTAATTATACATAAAACTTCCCCATAGAGGTAGATAAAGTCTCTGCCCCCTGCAGCCTGGATTTGGTTTTTTTGGTTGGTTTTCATGAGAGTAAGTTTTCACCCACTCTCCAGGTTGTCCCTGATCATACAGTAACTTTATGTAGTAGGATTCACACTCTACCCTACTTTAGAGGGTATTTTAGAGGATTTGAGAGGATACCTGCGTTCTTTGTTGTGTTTAGTGAGCACAGCCACTGCCTGTTATCTGAGCAGGGACAGCAGCCCCCTCTCTGGGGCTGCCGATCTCTCTACCAGCAGATGGAGACCCAGATCATGAGAGACGGGTCTGCAGGGTCCTCGTGGTTATCACCTAATCCTCGGCTGCCAGTGGATCTCAGTGACACTTCCATGTGCTGTACCTTGAGGTCTGGTTCCAAACCATGGACCTGGAGGCATCCAACCCTCTCCTGGATTTGGGCTGAAAACTTGGACAGCAGAAGCAAGGATGAGGTGGGTGGACACTTTGCCTCAAAAATGCCTTGTAGAATTCCTGTCACAAAGGACTGTAGGACTCCTTTCCCTGCTCTAAAAGGAATATAATCCCTGGAAATGGCTATTTATTGGAGGTGTTGACTCTCTGACTACTTAAACTCAACTTACCCTACTTTACAAATCCTTAATATTCTCTGGATGTTCTTGCTTGATTCAGATTCTTGGGTAGGGACAGAATATGTGTAGGCTGCCTGTTAAAAAGGAAAAAAAAAAAAGAAAAGAAATTACTACTATTCTGTGTCTTAATTTTTCCTGTTCTGAATACCTGACTTTTGGGAAAATCATACATCTTTTGCAACAACTGAATCTCCAGCCACTGTATCACAGACCAGGCTGTTCTGTGGAGCGTGGCTCTTACTGATGGAAATCAGCAATAATCCCCTGTCAGAGGTGAAAAAAAGGGACCTGAACATATTCAGCACCCAGGGGACATCCTGCTGAGGGCCCCAGGAGTGCAACACATCTTCAGTGCTTGTCTTTAGGAACCTGAAACTGCAGTCAGCCATGCCCAGGTAACAGTAAAATGGTTGCTGAGAAGTTGTCAGCATTGGTCAGCATGGAAAAATGCCTGGGAAAAAGGTGTGGTCACATGTGTTCAGAAATTCTTCAGCTTTTTTAAACAGTATTGAAGTAAATTGTGGTACTTCCACCTACTTGAAAGAAAAGGCTCAAAGATGCTGCAAGGGGTTGAGCGGGCACGGGTCCGAAAAGGATGGCAGTGCTTTAAACCCAGCTCCAATTCAATTGCAACTTACCTCTCTGCAGGCACCAACTGTTTATAAACACAGCCCTTCCAGAAAGCTGGATATTAAATATTTTAAATGTTTAAGTACAGTATTTTAAAAGATGTTGTAAAGTCTACCAAACATTAGGCTTTGTGTTTACAGAGAGGTGTGGAAAACAACAAGCAGAGGTGTTATGAGTGCAGCCAAGCCTGGTTTGTGAACTGCATTTTTAGCAACTGAATGCTGATGGTCCAGCACATGCCACAGATAATGTGCACAGGTGCAGACTGAGAGTATTCCAGTCCTGTTTTCAAACAACAGGTATTTGAGAATTAAGATACTTTTTATGGCCATCTGTGGAAGTAGCAGGAAAAAGAGTATAAGAAAAGACACCTTCTGGAAATGAGAGGACATTTTTTGACATATAGAGACTATAATTAGAGATTTTTTTGTATTTTCCTTAACATGTAGAACACCAGTTTCTGTAAGAGTTAAATGACAAATATACAACAAGTAACCAGGTATTATCTGCATTTTTTAAGGCACAGCTTTAACCTCTCAAAACCCCAAGCTTCATGTACAATATTTGCACTTTTCTGGCCTTTGACACTGCAGACATCATCTGACTTTCTTGTAATTTCCCTTACAGTCACACAGGACATGAGAATCGTGACCAATTTCCTGCAAACTGAAGGTGAAACTGAAATTTTGTGAAACTGAATGTTTTGAAATTTTTTTCTGAGCTTGAATGTTATGTCTAATTTTTCCTTGGCAAATACATTTCTTTGGTAAATACAGTTTCAGCTTTTAGGGTGCATTTTGTTTTGGTTTTGATTGACTGATGTGGGAGGCCACTGCCATGGCACCTGTATATTTACACACTGTCCACACTCACATCTATGAGCTCCAGAGCTGACCCAGTCAGATTTATATGTCTGAATGATTCTGAATTTCCTGGTTCTTCAGCTGTGGAAGGAAAGAGAGGGCAATAAATGAATAGAGGATCTGGAAACGCAGTGTGCAGGGCACAGCTGCAGGCGGTGCTTCCCAGACTCGAGACAGAGGATGTTGTTCAGGCAAGGATCGATTTTCACTCTTGGGTTGTTGGGCTGCCTTCACCTGCCACAGTTCATTGTGGTAAACCATTAGTAAGTTGTAACTTGGGAGCCCGACAGCAAAGACTTGCAAATCTTGGTTGGATGCTCCTGGGCTGGGACAGGGACCAGCATTATTCCATGGACACTGGGTCCAACAGGACTTCAGTGGTCAGCGTGGGACCAGAACCTAAAAACCTCAGAGACCTAGTAAGGCTGGTGGTTCTTGCTGGGGTAAATTCCAGAAGAGATATTCAGTTCAAATGCTGTTAATTTTAATCCACCCCGCCCTCTTTGTACGCTGGGAGCTCCGTGGTTTTATGCTAGGATGTCACACAATTGTTTAGTCCTGGTGATTTCACCCAAGAATCAGATCCTCTTTTCCGAGATAACGAAAACATTTATATTTACATTTACAGTGTCCAAAGCACTGAATTGAAGACGATGAATATTTTTTTCCTGTTACTTCAGAATTGTCAGCACCAACAGCTCCTCCCCTGTGTACATGCCTGCAGACCTACACACCAGAGCAACTGAAATCCAACTGCAGCTTTTGTGTATGGAAAGGAAATTCAGAAAGGGAGTACCAGCGGTCAGTGCCTTCCACCCAGCCTGAGACTTCATGCTCGTGCATACATAAGAACTGACAAAACCAAAATCCTGTTTTGGTATGTGTAGAAAATATTCACTGTAAGAGGAAATGAAAATTATTTAGATTAAAGTCAAAACAACAATTTAACATCCCTTTGTGTACACAAACACTCTTCTGAAAGTCACAAATCATGGATGCTAGATGTTCAGAGTAATTTTAAATGCTACTTACCTACAGCCAGGAGATGAGAAACATGTGGCAGACCTTTTTTGCAAAAGTTCAGGGCGAGAGGGGAGCAAGAGGATGTTTGCATCTGCAGGAGGAGGGCCTAAAAATATTCTGAAAGCCGACAGTTCACTTAAATCATTAATCCTACACTGAAGACATTTCCACATTTTAATGGACTGCAATTAAACCCAATATTTCTTAATACGAGTGTCAGGTGTTTTCAGCAGTGATGCAAATGACTGCTTAGTGCTATAATTCTGAAGGGGAAAGGCATTTAGACCGGGCTCATTTGAACAGCCAACTATAAACAAGAGCACATAATTCCATCTGCTTTTTGGCAATTTGTTGTTCCTTTTAGGTTCTCTTTCCCCGTTTGTCTTGTGGACACAGTTTGCAGGAAATGTCAGCCAGCGTGATTGATAGCATGAGATTGGATGTACTGACTTCATGCTTTCATAAAGTGAGACAGCTGTTGGGAGAAACTTTCCTTTAGGAGCTGGAAAGGTTTAAATTTTCCATCTCTTTGACTATTTGGCCTGATGAAGGATTGGGTTTTACCAGACAAGTAAATAAAAAGATGGCTAAGATGTACTAGAAGGTCATTCAAATGATCTTTAAATAGCAATTACTGGAGGAGGGTGGAGGGAAAACCCTCAACATTCTGAGTCTGCTTAAGTGAGCCCTAAAAAATTATGCCGGTGTTCTCTCAATTTTTTAACCACTCTGTAAAACAGACAAATTCTAGTAATGTGAATTTACAATGGGAGTTTTTTGCAGGCGATGTAAGGGATTCCGCTGAATTCCCTGGTCATCACCTGACTTTCTGTGGCTGTGAGATGTTGATTCTCTTCCAGAGTCACAATACACCAGTTTGCAGTTCAATTCCTTGATCAAAGCAGATATGCCAGTTAAATTTTTATTTATTTGGGTTTTGGATAGGTTATTTATATCCATCAAGTATACTTGCCTTCCAAGGCAGAAAGGGGAAAGAAAGTGTGGTGTTCATTTTTGCAGTTATATCTCCCTCTGAAGCAAAAATATATTTTTTAGAAGAATACATATTTGTCAGATGTTATGAGAATAATTTTGAAGAAGGTCAGTACGTGATGCTTTCTTTTTTTCCCCATGCAGTCTGTTTGTGGGGGTTGGATGTTATTTGATAGTTTGAAAGATGAATAACTGGGTTCTTGGCTGTGGTAATTTTGAAAATCTTTGCCAGATCTATGGTCTTGCTGGAAATGGGCCAGGACCAAAATTCAGGAACTGAAAACCCCTGGACCTGAAATTTTGGTGGAGGTTGCATTTAGATGGTGGTTTGAGTCAGACTCCAGATTCCTCCTCAGTCTCATTTCTGTTGTATTCAGTCACATCAATACAAAATGTGGCAGTTGCTGCTCAGGAGCTGTGAACAAGCTGGGTTTGGCCTTACTGTATTTCTTGACTTCTATGGAACTCTGCAAAAAAGGAGTCGTAAATCAGCAGGAATAGGACCAACCACAGTGTGCTTTCTTTAAAGCAGGAAAAAAGGGGTAGGTCTGATTGTCAGGGAACCCCGAGCAGTGTAATAGCTTCCTGCCAAGGAGAGCATGGCCAAAGTCCTCCCACTCTGTGAAGCTTTAACCTCTGCATTTCAGAAGTAAGGCTTGTCCCATGGATCATCCTCAATCTACACCACAAATTAAGGACAGTGCTGGATTAGATGGGTTCTGTGTCCCCAGTCCTGATTTAAGCAGGAGAGGTGGAACTGGAGAGCACAAAGCCCTGCTGTGCCCACCCACAGCTCTCAGTGCTGTTGCGGACCCTCTGCCTCGCTCATCTCTGAAGTTTAAATTCAACACAAAATGCTCCGAGAACGGGAAAATGTGTTTATAGAAGCGGTCATGATTGTAAGAACATTTGCTATTACAGTAAATCCTAAAAAAGACCTCAAAGAAACTTTAGAAATGCTTTAGAAGCAGATTGAAAGAGCAGCAGTTTCCTTGGGCAGCTGAGGGGTGACGTTGGCTGCTGTGCTGGGATGTTTGGCAATGCTCTGGGGTAAGGGGATACCAAGGAACTCTGTGGGTCACTTCATTCAGATCCTGTAAACATTTCCATAATCAGTAATCATCTGCACTGTTTCCTAACTCTGTGTGGATCACTGTAACAGTCTAATCACTTACACAAATACACAGTTCCACCACCACTAATTAGGATTCTGCAGAGCTGGAAAAAAGCCAGTCTATGTTCTACATGTACAATCAATGTATTGTTAAACATTGAAAGAGCCAACTATTTATTTGTACCTTAATGAGAATTTTTTTCTTTCTTTTTTTTTTTTTTGGTTCTGTTCTTACAAATGAATCCTGAGCATCTTTCTACCCAGAGTGCTGCATTCACTCTTCCAGTAACCCCATTTAAACAGGTGGTGTTTCAGCAGAGAGGAATTTCATGCTTTGCACTGCTCCGGCACATTGTGGCTGCATGATGATAAATAAGGATCTGGCAGGTCACTACTCAGTTTTGAACCATTGCTCTGCTAAACTCTCCAAATTCAGTGTGATCAAAGAACTACTTTTGTGTTGTTAGTAACCCTTTTATAGCATCAGTGCCTCAGGGTCCCAGC
The DNA here is from genome assembly GCA_013397915.1 of Daphoenositta chrysoptera. Taxonomy (NCBI): domain Eukaryota; kingdom Metazoa; phylum Chordata; class Aves; order Passeriformes; genus Daphoenositta; species Daphoenositta chrysoptera. Next base: position 17,689 of record VZRO01002907.1, read on the forward strand.
TGAGATGGAGCCCCCCAGCCATGGGCACTGCACAGACATCGAGGAAGGACAACCCACACCCTGAAATCCATGATCAGACCAGCAGGAGCAGAGAGAAATATGGTGCACAGAAGGATGAGTATATATTAGTGGTGGAGTGTCTAAACCATCTTTTAGTATTGTTGCCTTAAATGTTGGGATGTGATGCCCTGGGGAACTTCCATTCTCTTTGCTGCCTCAACAGGTTTTTTTTTTTTTAAGTGTAAATAGCTAAACATACTTTACATTTACATTTACATGAAAGTCCTCATAACTTGCAAAGCATCCAGAAAACAATTACACATGCTTAGAACTGTTGTGTGCTGCCTAATGATCACTTGATGTTGTATTTCACACACCTCATCTGAGAAATCTGGGAAAATTCAAATTATCTGCTATAATTGGGCATTTCTATTGCTTTGCCATGCTGTTGAATGCTCGCAGAGGATGGATGTTTGCTTGCTTAAAGCAATAATCAGTGAAACTGAGTTACTGCTGTGCTTTCATTTTGCAGGAATAAAGTAAATTGATTGTCAATAAGAGGAGGAGGTGTCAATGTAAAGGTACCGAAGCACTGTCATTGTGTCCTGCAGGCAGCCAGAGCCACAGGCAGGGATGTGGCTCTGGTGTGAGGACAGGCCAGAGGTGTCCTCTGGCTTGGATTTGTGAAGAACCTGGAGAAACTGAGGTATGACACCAATGGCAACACATTTGGACTGCAAAGAGGATGTTGGCTGGGGAATATTTTGTCAGAGTAGAGAATGTGAGGCCAGAGACGATGTTTCTATTGTTACTCATGAGAACTGCTGGGTGCTCTTCACAGAGTGAACTTGCGAAAGGCCGTGACAGGTGACAAAATATTCTGGGTTATTCTCCAAAGTAATGAGAGGTTTGGGCTTGGAAGAGACTTCTGGAGATCTTCAAGTCCAACCCCTCAGCCAAAGCAGGTTTACCCAGGGCAGGTTGCAGAGGACTCTGTGATCTCCCTGTGCGGAGACCATCAGGCTAAAAGAATCCAATACATCACCGCAATTTAATACTTATTAAAAATCCTTACAAATTCTACTAGCAAAGGCAGATTCTACAAATCCCATATTCCTACAGGTTTGACACTAGAGAGCCATTAGACAGCAGTGACACATTCTACCTTGTGTGAGAATGAATATTCTGGGTAGGATTTTATCCAGGATGGTGTATTTCCTCACAAACTCCTCCATTTGCATTGGAGGCCTAAGTCATATCTTTCACTCTTTTCCCTCTGATCATTCATTATTTTTCATCTGTGACTGGATATGATCCTTGACCAAAATGAGCTGTAAGAAAATCAATGAATTAAAATATCCTGTACCTTTGTTGTGTGATTAAAGAAGAAATTGAAAGCTCAGTAACATAGAAACTTTTAATTTTTTCCCCCTTTTTCCCAAAAAAGTCAGTATCACAAAAATAATCTTATTTCTTTTCAGTCCTGCTGTTCTACTTCCTTCTCTGAAGAGTTGCCCATGTCATTTTATGCTGCAAAATTATTTCTTGCAAGAACAGAGAAGATAACAAGAATTTAGTTTAGAATTTTAAGATGGACAAGTGGTACTTGAAGCAGAACATTTCCTACAATACTGCAGCTTTCGGGGCTCTGGTTTGGTCCCAGAAACTTCTGGGGATTAGATTCTGCAGCTCTTCTCAGGGCCATGCAGGGGTGTAAGGAAGCACAGCCACGTCACTGGCATTTTATATCTTTTCACACTGTTGTGCAATTTTTATTTCAGTCTTAAATCAGTATAAACTGATCGCTGCCCCCATAAGTAACTCTGACATATAATTTAAAGTATGAATTGAGACACAGAACATAAAGAACAGGTGACAAAATATTACGCCCACACTGAGAACATTAAAACGCTGATGTTTGGAACAGCTGGCTTAGCCCTTTTTTTTCAGCTGGAATAAATAATAATATGAAAGGATTAGCATAACCAACAACAAGTGTTTAAGGACTTGATTTCATTCCAGGCAATGAGAATATTTAGGAACCAGTATTTTGAGCCTTAATGACCAGAAGACTTCATTTCTTCCAAATGCACTTTTAATAACATTGTCTAGATATGGACATATTTATTATGTTTATATCAATTTGATTTTTAATTTGGAAAACTTTGGAGCATGAGTTCTTGAGGCATGGTCTTGGTTGTTTTTTTTAATAAATGTTTTTGTGTGCCTTTATAAAAGAGTATATCCTGGTGTTTTTAAGAGGGGCCTGTCATTGGTTTACAAAATTAGAATAGGAGTGGAGGAAAAGTAATTAACCATTAGAAAACATCAAGATCAAGACAAGGAGTAAAAGTGGATCCAATCTTTTGTATATAGGTTTGAGATCTCGAACCAGAATTCAAAGTAAAACTTAAAAGAACAAATGAATAAAATGAGAAAGATTTGTGGTGATGTCATTCCTACAGTGAGAGAGGGAGACCGTGGAGCAGCTGAAAGGTCAGAAAATTGAAGCCTGAATATCAAATATATAATATTTATATATAAATATATTATATTTATAATAGCTAATATACTCACAGGATCATCAGTGCAGGTTTTCAGAGTGAGGATTTTCCTTGCTGCTCCTCGGTAGCAGTGCAGCTGCAGCAGGGACCAGCTTTTTCCTTGGGTCTTTTCCATGGATGTCCTAAAGCTGAGGGAGAAGAATGGACAAGTGGGACTCTGGGGGATCATCTAGAGGAAGATGCACACAGATGGCTGGAAGGAGCAATGAGGCATCATTCAGCTTTGCCTTGCATTTTGCTGGGACAGATTTGGAAGTTAAAATGTTTTTTTTTAGGGCCTTTCATTAGTAAATCCTTGGAATTAAAATAAGAGAATGAGGAGTACTGTGTGGCTTTCTGGCAAATCCCACCAGCTTTGTATTTGATTTTCTTTCCTGAATATTTCAGGAGCTGCATTTTGATGCCAGCTTAATTGTTATGGTCTCCGAGTAGATCAGCCAGCTCTTCATCAGTGTTTTAATGAATGACTTTCTGAAATGAAATGAAAACATTCCACCCGTCAAAACATCCTTCTGCTTTTCTTTCTCTGAAGGTTTCCATGGGGAAACCAGAGCCAGACTGGGCTGTGTGTACCTTCCGTGCCACCAGGGCAGAGTTTGGTGGGTTTGACAACTTCACTGTGCAAACAGGCCCTGGCTCTGGGCAGGGGTTTGGTGCCCCAAGCTGGGGGTGCCTGTGCATGGCCAGGTGTGGGACTTGAGGATCCTTGTGGGTCCCTTCCAACACAAAATATATTTTGGTTCTGTAATTCTAAGTTTAAATCCATTTGTGACAGTGTTTTCTTTCACCCTGCAGGCACAGCAAGGCTGACGGACTGTGATGTTTAACACTTGTGCACAGAAAGGGCTGCTCATCCTCCGGTTTTGCCACTGGGGAAACGGGCTCTGTCCAGCTCAGGCAGCCAGCAATGGGGTCTCTCCATCGGCTTGAGCTGTTGAACAGAATCTGTTCACTCCCCCTGCAGGTTTCTTTAAAGTTAAGACATTGAAAATAGCTGCTAAACTCAGGAAAGGAGGGAATTGTTTAAAAACTTAACCCAATGCCTTGGTTGCAATAACAGCAGAAGCTCTCGAAAGGCAAGAGAGGTTTCCAGACAGTCCCATGGTGTCAGGGAAGATTGATGGGAGAATGTCAAGCATTTACAGGCTGTAGTGAGAAAACCACAGTGAATAGTAATAATTCACTGAAGTTTAGAATTCCATGGTTATCAGAGGTATGCAAAATGGGTTTTATGAAATATGAATCCTCCACAATGCAAATATTTCTCTTTTTCATGATTTTATTCAGACTTTCTGAAAAAAAAAAATTAATTTGTGGGGCATCCCTTGGCTACACAAACCAAAAAATAATTAATTTTCCTTCCATAAAATGACTGACTTAAGACTAAATTATGATTTTGTTTTAAACATTTAAAAGCTCCTAGGGGAAAAAAAAAAAGTTACATTTTGGAGAACATAAAATCACTAATTAAAAGGGAGTAATGTTCATCTCATGAAAGGTGACCCTGTGAAGATTACAAAGTGGTACCATCATCACACTCATAATGACCTGAGAGAGAATTTGCATGTATGGGCTGTTTTACCACAGGTGTCATGTCCCACATGTCTCACCAACCTCCCACGAGAAGGACATGGATATTAAAATAACTTGGAGACGTTAAAAGATCTTCCCTGTTTAAAAAAGAAAACACTGACTGTCCATGAATTCTGTGCTGGGATTTCACCGTATCCCATTTTGTGAGCATTTAGTGAGCATTTACCTTTACAACAAGCTGTCCAGAAAGGCACAGGCTGTGGAGCTGTTGGGACACATGTCCTGTTTCCACCAAGTGTGATGCCTTTGTTGTTTGTGCATCAAGGTATAAAGACTTGTTCACGTAATGGATGCAGCTGGTTGGGTGGGGGGCAGGGAGATCCTTACAATAAAAAGGCATTTGATTGCTGCTGGGATCCTTGTCAGTAAAATACTCAAAGATGGTTAATTGGACATTAATGTGTCAGGTTTTCAACAAAATAACAAGAAATTTGCCAAAAATAAAGCCCGAAGGAAACACGCCTCCAAATTTTACAACAAAGCTTTGTTTAAAATAGAAGTTAAAGCACTGAAGATTTATGACATGTTGACATAATTGATGGTAAAGGAGTTGGCTGAAGCTAAGGGTGTGAAGGTCCAAATGAGAACATCTGCATTAAGAAGCTAATTCTCTTAAACATACTGATCAAAATATTAATGCTACACGTAAACACAAGTGCTTTATCTGACAGTGATTTACATTTGGAACGACCTAATCCAACTATGCACTGCATCTTTATTCATTACCAGCAGCCTTTACTTAACACTTCATGCCCGCTTGCACAGGTGGACAATCTACTCAGAGTGACTATTGTGTTTATGTTATTTTTTCATAAGCAGGGTTTGAAATTTGTCAAACTGCATCATTGTTTAACTATGTGCCAGTCAAAGGGAAATTGCCAGATGGAGCGGCTTTCCCCTAACCTTGCTCCAGGCAATGAAATTACACATAGGCCACAGTCTTATGTCAAGTCTTTAAAAAAAACAAAAAAAAGAAAAAAAGAAGAAGAAATAAAAAAAGAGCCAGGCCATGAATAGGCATGACTATGTGCATTCACAAAACCTGGCTTTCTTATGCCACTAATTTTATATGAAGGCTCATGCCAATAGTAAATAAAACTTCATGTCCGTCATGTCACTCATTAACTAGGTGCTCATAATTTATGTATTTAAGGCTTGCTTGTCCGCCAAGCAATCAAACAGTAAACCATGTTTTATAGGTGTTAGTGTTTATAGAAACTGTAAATAAATGTCAAACAAAAAAAATCAGGTTTCAGAAAAATGATCAGGGTTAAGTCATTTATCATTGTTCCAACTGGAAAAATCTGAGAACCTGTCAGTGCCAAAGCAAATGTTTCTCTGGCTTTTTCTAACATGCAGCTTAAACTACCAGATTGTAGAATTCTATTAGCAGGATTTGATGAAATGGAAAATTTGCAGATCATGTGTTTTAGCTGAACCGCTCGCTCAAAGAATGGGGTGAGCTGGCTCTTCTTTGACATGGTGGCCTTGCGTTATTGTGCTTGGTTGCCTTTTTCCTGTTTGTTCCTAACCCCAACGATCAGTTGAGGCGGTTTGGGCAGAACTTAGGCTTCTCTGGAGTAGTTCTTTGTGAGTGAAGGGAAGGTAGTATGAGCCCTGCTCCCGAGGTGGGCACTGGCAGGGTTGCAGTGCCTGCTGTAGAACTGTTCCCTCCCAAACAGGGTAGACCAAGGACTTACAGACACCTCCTTGCTGCTGGCACATTGGTGATCTCCATCCCAGTTCATTCTGACTCAGAACTGCCCTCATGGGCCTTCAGGAAAGTGTATTCTAGCTGTGTAGCTGTACCTCCCAAGCTGCATGTTTCACATGCTGGTCACGGTATTGTGGCTCCGATTTGGAAACGAGGACATTTGGAAATGAGGAGATTTGGAAACGAGGAGATTTGGATACTGAGAGGCTGCTGCTGATGTGCACAGATGCTGCAGAGCACAGATGCTGCAGGTGCTATCTGCCGTGTCCAGAGCTGAGCACAGGATCTGTTCCAAGATGTTCGTGCACCTCAGTGCTGAATACAAACCTGTTTGGTGGTTTTGGTGGCTCTAAAAAAGAGTCTGTAATCCTGACACTTTCTAGATTGTTTTGTCCCTAGAATTTGCATTTAGATGGAGAGCTCCTTGATGGGTTAGAAACTCGTGGACAACCACCTCATGACATGGAGAAACCAGTAGGGTGGTGTAGCCTACAGGAAAAAGGAAGTGAACGAAGTGTAGGTGAAGACAGTGGCCTACCTGTTACTGTTTCAAAAATACGATTAAAAGATTAGTACAGTCATTCTTGTGGCCATGGACATGAGAGAGGTGACTTGTGCTTTGGCAGTGACTGTCTGACTCCCTCCAAGTGGTAGTGCCCTGAGTGTTCCCAGAAGCTTCTGCTGTTACAGTCCAGTTTGTCTGAACTGAGATGTTCACAGTGAAACTAAATTTAAATCAGCCAGAGAGTCCAGTGCCTTGAGAACCTTGTTGGAAAGCTACTGTTGTTTGTGAAGTATCTGTGCTCTGCTGGGTTTTTTCTTGTTTTCTCCCTTCATACTAAAATTAATTCATTTTGAGTCTAATTTTTCTCTTTTAATTGTCATTTCCATTTTTATTGGTTTTTCACAAACTTTGAGTAACATTTGCTAAGAAAACTTGCCTTGACATGTCTGGCACAGGCCCCTCAGATGCATTTACGAGTCCTGTTTCAACAGCTACAGTGAAGGGTGCATGACAGACCAGCGTCAGTATTTCCTCCACACTGTTGTGCCCGCCATAGATTACTTTAGTTCTGAGTTATTTGAAAACGCATCCAAATTAAACAAATAAGCTCTCAACGTTTTGAGTATGGTAATGTGTGGTGTCCGATTTCATGGTGTTTCTAGGGAATTTTTAACTGATGTTATTTCTGTCTATTTGACCAAATTCTGAGGCCTTCGTTGAGGGCTCCACTGAAAACTGCTGTGCACCTGTATCAGGGACAAGCCCTCAGATTTCCACTGAATTCTTACTCAGCAAAACTCCCATCAATTCTGCTCAGATTTGTGGCACATGAACATCCACAGAAAAGTTTTCTTGACTGCTGAAGCTCCTCATGCTCATCAGTGATCATTCACTGTGTATACAAGGGACATTTGGAATGCTCTTTTGTGGCTGGTTTATGAATGGCATTTTAAAATATATAAAATATCCCAAATAATATCTATTCCATGTTTTCTTGCTTTCTGAGGATAGTCTCTGATTCTACAGGCTTGAAAAAATATAGGCAATAAATGCCTTCAAATAGTTACAGACATAATTCATGCCTTGTAATGCATGTTTTAAAAATCAGGCCTTTTTCTGGCTCATTACCCAGCCTGTAGATTTGATTTTTTTAATTAATGTAAGAACACCTTCTTTATGGCATGTCCATGTTTACCCAAAAGTCACATCGTTTTTCAAATTACACAAGGTGTCAGTGCTGAGGGTAAAGAGCGTTATTGCTCACATTCCAAAATGAGCAGTACTTTTAATTTTTTTCCTAAACCTGTCTAGAAAAGGAGAATCAAAAACGTTTTTCCCCAGTAGGATTTGTGTGCCAGACTCAAAAGCCACAAAGCAGCCACCAGGTCTGCTGTTACAGGAGGTGTTTGTAAGGGTTCAGCCCCACCAGGCAGCAGCAACGGTGCCGTGAGCTCCAGTGAGGTCTGACCCATCCAAGGCCCTGAGACGTTCACACCACTGGCAACAGCTCCCAGTGGACCAAGAGGAATTCTTATCTGGTCATAGTGGAACACACACAACGGACTTAGAGCCAGTCCAAGCACAAGCAGATGCAGCTCCTGCTGGTTTTCACATATCTGAGAACCCGGCTGATTCCTTCACGTGTTTTTGATTTTCATTTTATTGAGCATGGCCAGATCACGGTGAAGAGCAGTGTACAGAGCTGGTTGACGGCTCTTCCTGTTAATTTCTCCTGATGATTGCAAGAAACTGTGTAGTCTTGATCATCTTGCAGAAGTTAGAGACATTTCTCTTTGCATTTTTTTATTGCTGCAAGTTGCCCCTTCGGGGCTGGGATTGACACCAATGCTAATGGCGACACCTGGACTTCTATGTGTGTGTTGCCTGATCTAGAACTTGGGTTCATCAGTGCTCTGTCAGCAGAAACACAACAGGACTGCAAGAAAAAATGTAAGCACCGGACAGGAAATCATTCGAAAAATTGACTTCAATTTTTTCTTGAAATCCTCAGATTGTATTAACTCTGATGATTTCCAGTGTGTGAAGCCTTTTGGATTAAAGACCGTGTTAAGCATTATCATCCTGAAGCATTATCACCCAGCATGTCTCACAAATTTATAATTTTGACTCAACTTATACAGCCCTTGCTGTTACTATCAGCCTGAAGGTATGAGAGCTCCTCCTTGCGCTGTGTTTCTGAGATGTGCAGTCCCCAAAACCAGAAAGGCTGTCAGTCAGAACAGGAGGGCAGGGGAGCTGAGTGCAGCTTTGGCAATCTTTTAGCAGTGTTCATTTAAGCCTGCCTTTGATGCTATCAGTATTTGCATGGAACATCCTAAGCCGTCAGTGTCAGGAACATGCCTGGTTTTCTAGGGAACAGTCAGCCCAACCTTCTGTTTTGTCTTGGGAGAAATCCTCCCTGCTTTAGAAATCCTCAACACTTTAGAAATCCTCCAAGCTGTGTGTTCCTCAAGGGATGTTAAAGCTGCAAGAAGACTGAAGCATTTGGCTTTTACCCCCGTGCAACGGGATCTTTTGCTGACATGCAGCTGATGAGGATCCTCCTGACCATATTTCACACCCCCAGCCCCATTCTGTGTGCTGGAAGGGTCCATGGCAGAGGCTGCCCAGGGGTCGCAGCAATGCCCAGCTGTCATTTATTCAATTATCACCAGAACTCAACAGCCCCAAGAATGGAAAAGTTCAAGGGATTCTTGGCTCCCCAGTAATATTTTTGTAGAGCAGGATCATTGCTCCTGTGTTTGATGCTGAGGAACGTCTTTGCAGACTTGCTTTACTTCTGACAGCTCAGGGAATTTCTAAATTGAAACCTATTAATCCTGTTTCTTGATGATTTATTCAGTTTCCTCCTTCAGTAAAGAACAACTCTTTTAGAGGCTTAAAAATATGGGATAAGACTAAATTTCAGATGCCCATAGTGTTGAAACAAAGTATAAGTCTTTCTTAACTGCAGGGGATGATGCAGATTTTTTTCAGTGCATCCCCTGTACCTGACTATAGATCCACATTCTTTCTGAGTGATAATGAGTAAATGTTTAATTCAGCAGTTCAGCAACCTCACTTTCCTAAAGCACCATGTACAGTGCCATGGTTGGGGTTTTAGAGCCTTTGTTAACTCGGATTTCACTGGAAATCACATCAGGAAAACCATGACCTTCCTTCCTCTCCCACATTATTTAGCTAAGTAGGAGATGAGCTGGCTCATTCTCTTCCCAGGATGAATTTTAGGCCATCGTTTAGCTTGAAATCCCTTCTGCTGTGTCTCCTGCACAAGAGCTTGTGGCAGTGCCAGCAGCAGAGCCCTTGCCAGGGGGACAAGGGTGTGACAAGCCTTGGAGGGCCGGGGTGGGGAGCGGACTCCGTCTGTAGGGAAGAGGAACAGACAGGTGTTATCTCACTGCTATTACAGATTCCTGGGACAGCTGGAAATCAGGTGCATTGAATATTGATAGAATTGTCGTGCTGGCCGTGCAACTTTTGACAGAGAGAATGAAATCTGTCAAGAAACTAACCTCCTTTTGGCATCTTCCTCTCCCAAAAGTGCTGTGCAGAGTAATCACAGTGCATGCAGTTAAGGCATGGACCTTATAGCTGCTCTCTGTACATCACAGATGCCAGCTAAATAGCCAAATAACAGCTTTTTAAAAATTGTACAAAGAATTGTATCCAAACATTAGCATGAACTTGAACTGTTCAGAGCTTAAATCCAATTTTTTTTTTTTACAGCAGTTTTTTAGAGCTGTTGACCTCAAGAGCATCCTGGTGTTCCAGGGGATAGCATTCCATTTTTCTCTTCACACATAATGAGCAGTGAACTCCTTGATTGTTGTTGTCTGTTCCCTCTACTGAGAGACCACTGCAGCCAGCAAATCCAGCGTTTCATGCTGCAATCTAAACAGAATGATGCATTGCAGGTGCTTTCCTCATCTCCTCACACCTCTCAAAAGCATTAGGGGGGATTTTCAACTTCCTATTCAACTTTTAAATGGAGAGTCAGGTCAGTCTGTGGATTAGAAGACCAATAAATCTTCTGACTTCAGTTATTGTGCAAGTATCCAGCTAATATCTGCTGTTACCCTGGCTTGTGGCGCTGGCCACCCTGACCTCGTCTCAGGCTGGGAGAGTGATAGCTTAATGAATATATCTAAAGACCAATCATAAATTGCAAGCAAAGAAAATGTCACTTCTCTGATGTTTGTGTATAAAAATGGGCCCTTAAATCGCTTTCTCTCTTCATCATTCTTTGTTGGAGTTGCCCGTAGGTGGCCGTTCCCAAAGATGGGAGCTGCGGTGCTGTAAATAAAGTCCAGCAGGATGCAAGGTGCTGAAAAGAGTGACTTCACTGGCTCTGCTGCCCCGCTGCAGCAAAATGAACGATTGTTGATTTGTATTTAATGCTCAATTTCCTCTCCATTACTACAAACCATGCAAGGCAGGCCTCGTTTCAGGCTATTCATAGGAGAGCTCAATCTATCCGGTTTCACATCTGCTAAAAGCCCCCATGTCATACTAATTACAGTCTTCCCCTGGAAAGAATTCGAGTTTTAAGACCAAAGAAATATATACTTATTTATAACTAATGCTCTAATCTCTACAGTTGCTTGTTTGCAAGCTAGAATCACACTTGTGCAGCTGTATTTGTGTTCCAAATGCAAGGGGGATGCAGAAGTACAGAAAATAAGTGTCATGGTTGCACCTTTTCTAAGTATTTTACAACAAGTGTGTTCAAAATGGAAAGCCACTGTGTCTCTGCCCTTATTTTTGTGCCACAGCAATTACTTCTCCTTGGCCCTTGGCCTGTGCACCACCACAGAGGACAAGGTAATATTTGTGCTCCTTCTAAATCAAAGGAGATGACAGATTAGCCCCAGACAAATAAGCCAAATTAGCAGTGTAAGTCTTCAAAGGCTGTTTTACCTTGTTGTGTCCAATCTGCTGCTTTCACAGGGACCTGTGCACATGACCTCTTTTGTGATCAATCCCCATCTTAAAAATAGGTTTTTGTTCCACTGTTTGATGGATGCCTTAATTTGTTCCTATGGATATTATAAATGAAAGTCCCTGTATCAGCCTATATTACCTATATTACATATTCATTTACATTGCACTGCAATTTCAGTTTATTTAAGCGTGCACTTGACTGTTGAATGGGTGCCCAAGTTTTCACAGGAAGCATTTCCAATTTTTGGCTGGATTTACTCTTGAAATGGGAAAAAAGGACTATCCTATTGTGACTCAAGGAACAAGACATGTCAGCAGCCAATTTTTTTGTGGTTTCTTTTTTAAATTTCCTTCCATTTTAGAAAAACATCGCAGCATATAGCAAATTGCACAAAACAAATTGCATAGAACAGAGCCGAGATTTTCTTATTGCAAAGAATCTGGGGACTTTCACAGGCACTTATTTGCAGGTGTTTTAGGCCCAACATTTAAGTACCCAAAATAATACAATTTTAAATTTCATATGATATTCTGTACTGCATCATTTCCTTGAGCATGCTTCAAATACAGCAAATTATTCAATACATGAAAGCCTTTTTAAAAAAGTTTTGTACTCCCACACGACCATTTGCCTGTGAAATGCACATTATATTTAGCACTTAATTATATTACAGTGAAGTGAAGCCTGTAGATGCCCCAAACTAACAGTTTTTTGGGAACCAAACTTTTTGGGAAAAGAATAAAAAGAAGTTTAACTCCTTCACAAACTGGGAATATATCACAATAAGAGAAAACACAACAACAAGAGAAAAAACCCACAAGCATATCTGAATGAAACCAGAACCTGAGTGACAATTATAGGATTACAGAATCGTGACTGGTTTGCGATGGAGGGACCTTGAAGCCCTTCCCATTCCACCCCTGCCATGGGCAGGGACACCTCCCACTGTCCCAGGCGGCTCCCAGCCCCGTCCAGCCTGGCCTCGGGCACTGCCAGGGATCCAGGGGCAGCCACAGCTGCTCTGGGCATCCTGTGCCAGGGCCTGCCCACCCTCCCAGGGAACAATTCCTTCCCAATATCTATCTAAATCTCCACTCTTTCAGTTTTTACCCATTACTCCATTAGGATTTGCTCCTATTGTGCAGTGATGACAGGGAACAATAATCTGAAGTTATCCAAGGAACTCTGATACAAGTTGTTAAAACTGCTTTGCTCTGTTTTTTACTTCTGTGGGGAAACATGGAATACTGTCAGCAGCCAATGTATGTGCTTCAGTTTAAAAATATTCCATTAAGAAAATAGTTCTGGAATGTAGTATGATCAGACACATTGCACAAACTCGGAATATTGTGTCTCAGTATCACAAAAAAACTGCATGTATGCTGTTTAAATCAAAGCCTTTGTCCTCTAGACAATGCAGGCAGTTCAGGATCATTCAAATTCCATATTAAATAATTAATCAGGACACTAAAGAGGACCTGCCAGTTCAGCTGGAGTTCATGGCCAGGTGTCTTAGTTGCATCACTGATTTCCTTTCATATAAGGCTCATGCTTGCTGTGTCCAATTCATTGAGCTTATATGTAAAGGAAGAATGTTTTTATAGAGAGAGATACAAACACATCATAAATCAAATGTCATTGAGAATTTCTTGGTACTGTTTATGGTTTGTGAGTCACAGCTGTTGAAAAGCTTATGAAGAAGAAGTGATACCTTAGAAATGGCTGCAGAAATATGAGTTGCAGTTTATTATTATTATTTTTTTAAAATATGGCAGAGTTTTGATCCTCAAATAATTTCATTCCATTACAGCAATTGTATAAACCCAGCAGGAAAATACATGCACGAATGGATGCAGGCCAATATATTTCCTCTGAATACCATTTCTGTCTTTTCTGCATATGTGCTCTACCCTGATGGGTGTCACAAATGCCATTTCAAAGGTATTTACTCTTAAATGGTATGAGATTTTTTTTCCCCCTTTCCTGTGTTTTTTCCTTGATGCAGAAATGCAGTTTTAATATCAGGACAAGGGGATGTGACTTTACAGGATGTTGGCGACAACAGAAGATCTTGAGCCACTGATTTGAGGCCTTTTCACCCCCATACCCAGCAGTTGTTTGTGATGACAGCACAGCTTTTATCTACATACAGTATTTTGTGACCTTAGGTTTGATACAGAGGCAGACCTGCAAAGAATAAAACTGGAAACATTGCCCTCATATAAAACCAATGTGTTTTGTTTTGAGTGAAAGTCATGAGATTTTAAAAAATCTTTTTATTTCCCTTGGCATGTCCAAAGACATGACTGTCCAGTGCTTGTCTTGCATCAGGTCATCTGTTGATGTTTTCATTTGTAGTTTGGGCTTTCCCCCTTTTTTTAATGTGAGAACAGTCCCTAAACCCTGTAGTTCAGATGAATTTATGGCATGAGACTTGCTGGATTTATGATGGAAGCAGCCCTGGAAACTACTTATAGAAAGTTCCTAACATTTAAAATAGTCCACAAACTAATTGGATTGTATGTTTTGACTAATCCAGCCAATTCACTCGAAAGGTTTTGTGAGGACTTACTGCTACAAACCTGCTGAAGTAACGGTTTCACGTAACAATTCTATTTTTTTCTTACAGAGTGGTACTTCTTAGGATTTTTTTCAGGATCCTCTTATATTTCTCCTTCAGTTTTGTTTTTAAGAACAGTTCTAACCTTGCTTGGACCAAGCTCTGATACATGAGTTAAAATAAAAGGAATATTTAACTTTTGCTTCATGACACAAATAAATATTGGAACTGCACAGGATGTTTGAACTTCATGCAGGGCCAGAAGGAAGCAAGAGCTTCGTGACCATGGTGGTGGCTTGACAAATCTCTTGGTCAGATGTTTTCATAAAAGGAAATAATTTGTCTTATTTCTTTATTTACTGTCCCACGTGATCCTGAGTTTCAAGGAACTGTCAGCTTGCTGTGGTTTATTCCTTTTCATGACAGACAAAAGACAAAGCCATGTTGAAATTGAAAACAGTCATGTTGCTTGCATCTCCCTTTTTTTTTTTTCTGGAGCCAGTGAATGCCCAGCGGGCACTATAATGGATGGGTGTCATTTTACAAAAAGACCTTTGGCTGGCTTGTGCTTTTCAGGGTTTCAGCTCTTCACAGTACTTTGAATCTGTCAGTGATTTTTTGACTGCCTCAAGTAAAGAACAAAATACAGTTAATGTCCTTCAGTAAAAGTGAAAAGGAACAACACTGCTGAGATCTTTTGAATGGGAAAAAGGTTCAGACAGCCCTGGAAACTGATCCAGGACTCGTCCTGTGGTGCAGACATTTGCTACCTTCTTGTCTTCCAAGTAATAAATAAAGAAAATACATGTTTTGTGCAGTCACCATTCTCAGCATTCATTTGTTCTGTACACAGAAAACAGGCTGGTTTGGGCTATTTATACTCTTTGCATCTTGCCTAGGTGGGGGATGGGAATAGCTGGAATCCCTAATATTCCTCCCCCCCAATTCTTTCAGCCTGCTCCTGGCAGCACTCAGCCCCTTTATCTCTTGGTGACAGAGGAAGGTCCAGGAGCCCTTTCAGGAGTTTCCTGTGGGTAACTGGAGAAGCTGCCCTGGCACCTTTGCTGCTGCAGCTCTGGGCCCTTGGCTTTTCTTCCCCGAGGATCAGATGGTGCAGCCCCGGGATCTCTGTGCTCTGCCCACAGTTAACCCTGGGCAGGGTGGATGAGGCGATGAGCTCAGCTTTGGGCTCAGGGACTGAGCAACCCTGGCTGTGGGAGGTCAAGGGAGCAAACCAACACTACGAAAAGAGGTGATTATCCAATTCCTGTGTCTGCTCCAGTGGAAAAAGCCCTCCCACAGCCTGCTCATGGCCCCGACACTACAAAACAGATATTGTTGGTAGAGATTATTAATTCCAGTGCTCTTTACGGTATGTATCTACTTTTCTATCTGTATATGTTGCAATAAAACAACATGCACAAGGTTATAAAAATAGTCTGGAAGTGATTGACATGCTAATAATGCTCAATCAAGTCAATAATGCTCATGTAACAAGCTGCCGAGAAAAAAATATTTTTGGTCAATAACACACTTTTAAAAAATGAGCTGTTTGTTTTTAATTAACCTCATATTTAGCCATTTAGTCATGCCATGTCCATCAAGCACAGTGGAGAAAAACACGTGCTGTCCTGAAACATGGCATTGTTGCCTTAAACTTTCATCTCTTCCTTCTTGGCTTTCTCTTCTGCATTCCACCTAAGCATGTTTGGGAGGATTGAGGCAAATCATGGCTTGTCATGTTACTTCGAATTCAGTGCTTCTCCTTTGTGAGGAGGGTGTTAGATGATTCATCTGTGACAGAACATCCCATTATGTTGTGACAGACTGTCAGAGGGAACCTGCTGTAAGTACTTAGCAACAGCATAGTGCTTCTAATGTGTCACTTGACTCCTTTTCTTTTCTTTGTCCCTTCTTCTTTTTTTTGGTTTTTTTTTTTTTTTTTTTTTTTTGGCTGAAGGCTGACAGATTTTAATCCACTAAGTGATCCAAAAAACCAGTGTTTGGAATGGTGTAATGCTCAGTAAAATCGAGCAGGACAGGCAGTGCCCACAAATTCCCGACAGGGAGGAGGATGTAGGTCCTCTGGTCTTTAGACTCTTCTTGTCACACGGTGTTAAGCAGTACATGGTGTGGTCTTGTTTTCTTTGGGTCTTGTTTGGATCTTTGAAAGCGAAAATTGTGTGCTATCAGGGGAAGGATTTTCAAAAAGAAAATGGATTCATATCCCAGTTATGAGGGAGATCTGAAATAAATTCTAACAGTTGTGAGATTACCTTCAGATACATAATTTCTTGTGTTGTTCTCTTTCTGTGCTTATTTGCATTTAATGTTTTGGTTAGGCAAGCTCTGGAGCTCAGGGTTCCCTGGCTGCTGCTCTGCTCCAGTGACGCGGCTCCAGGGACTGCACAGTAGCCCCCTTCCCCCTGCACAGAGCTTGTGATTAATTACAGCATCCATCCAGCCCTTACTAAAAACAATTTGTTGTATTTATCAGCACAATCGGGCTGTGTGGCTGAATTCAGATTAAAAATAGGGGCTTGAAGTTGAACTTCGGAAAACTTAGACTGCTGGCTGCTGAGCACTTCTGTAAATGAGGAGCCCTAAATTAGGTGCCTAAATGTCATGTCAAGAGCCTGTCATTAAGTGATCATTGTTCTGAGAGTTTTTGTGTGCCCGTGAGCTTCACCTGTGCTCACACCGAGGTCACAGAGCCTGGGGGAACCCTCACCTTGTGCTGACGCAAAACCCACTTATCTTCCCCCAAGTCAGCGGTAAATTGATGACTTACAAAAAAATCTGGCACATGGTTTTGACAAACTTATAGTAGATGACATCCATCAACCTGTGATTACTGAGCAATGTGCTTAAAATAAGACAAATACTGAAGGTTAAAGGGAAGACAGAAACGGGAATTGGATGTGATTTTAAGGTAAAAAATGAGACCTGCTTAACCCTTCAATATTTTCATAGAGTCACAGAATAGGTTAAGTTGGAAGGGAGCCACAAGGATCACCCAGTCCAGCTCCTGTTTTTGCACAGAGACCCCAACAATCCCACCCTGGGCATCCCTGGGAGCGGTGTCCAAATGCTCCTGGAGCTCTGGCAGCCTCGGGGCCGGGACCATTCTCTGGGGAGCCTGGGCAGTCTGTAACACAAAAGAAGCAGGAAATGAAAAAAAGCCAGTAGAGGTAGAGGCCATGGAAATTTCTCTGAAACATGTCTGCACAACCGTGCTGCCTTGTTCTGGTATCTCAACTGGGGTTGAAGCTCAGTGAAATTTTTCTTTTGCTGCTGCATTTATGGAATTTGGAGCTCTGGAACTCTTCAAATAATGGATATTTTGGTTAATTTTGACTGCCTGGCTGAGCAACTGTTTTGGATGTTCCTGACATTGACATGCTAATTAGATTTTGTGCCCTGGATTAACTGATCCTGGAGCTCTTCAGCTCCCACGAGAAGAGGCACTGACACAAGGGGATGTTAAATGCAGTGTTCCAATCCCACTCTATTTCATAGCTACGTTTTGGGGAGTGCAGAGCTCTTCGTGCCCTACTTGTGTGAGCAGGACTCTTGCACCTGGTACAGATGAGGGTGAGCAAAGCACAAGGACGTCCCTAGGGACATCCATGCCTAAGGATAACAGAAATCCTCCATTTTCCAAGGTAGTGCTCACAGTCCTCTGGCTTTATGGGGTGCCCACTGTGGCTCCAACAGTCACAGGGACTTGTCTCTTGTAGGATTCAGTCCCTCCCCCTGCTCCTGGGGTCTCCACACCTGCTGGAGATGCAATGAGCAGCACCACAAACCACAGAAGCTCCTTGTGTGCTACATGACTCTTCAGCTCTCCTCTGGGAGCTGGGACTTTCTCAGGAACCCTCTAGTTGTGCTGTACTTACTTCTAGTAGTAGTTATGGGCTGCGTTTCAACCACTACCACCCCAAGCCTTCCTGCATATTCAACCTGCCCTTTTCAAGAGTGATGATTCGCCCCAAACCGGGCCAGGAGACCCTTCAGAGACAGAGTCGGTGAAGCGGGTATTTGCTTTATTCTGTACCGGGTATGTATGGGGATCTCTCCTCCAGCACACACACACCCCGGTGCTCCCTACTACACAATATTATGGGTTAAATCATGAATATTCATCACATTCCTTGGGACAGGTGTTGTTACACAAATTATTTCTCCGAAGTCATTAATATCATTAGCATACGTGCCATGCGTGTGCTATGTGTCCTGGTGGTCGCACTGAGGAAGGCTTCTCCTCTTCCTCGGGGGTCTTTCTGATGAAGGCTAGTAGTCTTCCTCACAATGCACTTTTCACCTTTCTCCCCGGGGCATGCCTGGTCCTTTAGGGAATGATTCTGAGATGGTTTCTGAGATGATCCTTGTCTCCTCTATCTTGACAAGATCAGGGCAAATCCAGCTTCTTAGGTTTTGTAGTTAACATTTGCTGTCGGAATCAACGTTTGCTGTCTCCTATTAGTTAACTCTGCTTACATGAGTTAGCTATTGATCATCCCTTTCTCAGTGACTTAGATTATTCTGCTCCAAACTCTTTATTGTAGCAGAACATTTTGTTCTGTTCTCACATCTTTTCCACGTCAGGAGAGCTCTGCTTTTTCCTTGTTAGCATTTTTCCAGTGGTTGTAGCACCTTGCCCCAGGGATAAGTGTGAGGAAAGGGGTTGGACTCCCCTTCTGTGTGGTCTCTCACCGAGGCTCTGAATAAACACATAAGTTGGTCTCTGGTCAATACTTTGTGAAACTTTCTTTGTGTCCTGTTTTCCATCATATACAAAGCACACCAATAACTCAGCATTGTGGGCATTTGCATTTCACTACTATTCATTCATGTGCCATGGAGGACTATAAAAGGAAGAAAGGCTTGAAATGCCAGCCATAGAGGGCTATAAAAGGAAGAACTACTTAGATTTCTATTCCTAATAAAATATTATTGGAAGTACTTATGTTCACTTTAATACAGGAGTAAATTTAATGGAGACTTTAGAGATGCACTGAGATTTCTTACAGTGCCTAAATGAAGATGGATGACGTTGGTGGGAAAACTAAGGGACAAAGTACTTTTTTTTGTCAATAACTTTTCTTTCGCAACAGTTTCTGATTGTCACTGGATGACAAAAGGGTTGCTCCAAGCCCTGTCCAGCCTGGCCTTGGACACTTCCAGGGATTACCTGACTATTGCTCCCTATTTCCCCCAGGTGCTGCTTACAGTGAGCTGTTTGTGGTCCTTGGCTGGACTCCATCAGTGCCACCCTGCTTCCCATACTCCAGAGCTGGTGCTTCAGTCACTGCCCTGTTCCTTCTGGGAATAGCACTGGAAGGAGTCCCCACAACTGCTGGCAGCATCCCCGTGTTTCTGGGAGAGCTGCAGAGCAAATTCTGGGTGAGCTCCCTTGCTGGGGAGATGAGGCTCCCCAGGGTGAGGTTCCTCACTCCTGTCGGGTGTGGAGGCAGCACTGCCTGGTTGTTCTCATGCTTCCCCAGAACTCCTCCAGCAGCCTTGGCCCCAGGAACAGAGGTGAAAGGGCTTCCTTTACCACGTTAATCAACTTCTAGATGGGTCAAGCAGTGAAGGGAGTCGTCTCCAGGGTGACAGAGGGAGGTGTGTAAACAACACTTGCTCAATAGGTTTTTGTTGTGGGAACTCCTGCCCGCTCTGTTTGCTTTGTGAGAATAGTGAACGAGGTGTGAACATTCAACAAACTAGGAAACTTTAATAAAATAATTCAGCTTTGTTTCTGGGCTAATTTTGAGCTTGTTGTTTTTAGCGTGGTACAAAAAATAATTCCAAGGACTATGCAGATCTGACTGATGTATCTTGCATGCGAAAGCTTTCAAGAAACTCCCCCAGAAGTTATTTGACAGTAAATAATATGGTCATAGACAGTTTTACAATGGAAAGAAGTACTAAATGCATGGAATAGATTATTCATTAGCCATTACCTACTTCTGTTAGGTGACTGCTGGTAATTCCCATTACAGTTCTGGGTTTCTCAGGCAGGCCTGGCAAGCTTCCTCGTTGTACTCAGTACATGGAGTTAATTGCATTGCCTGTTCTCCGGTTTGTTTTCCAGAGTGCATAAATGCCTTTGGTTTTAAAGGCAATATTGAAGTAAACATTTGTGCTGCTATTAAATACCATTGTGGCACAGGAGAAATAGTTCACACTTTAGCACTGGCCATCTGTGGATTGACGTTTTCTCTTTTTGGGGTTGATTATGCTTCAGAGCACAGTCTTGCTGAGTGATAGCTCTTGAACCAAATCCATCTGCATGTTGGGCTCACCCTGCTCTCCATACATGCAGCCCTGCTGGATTTTTGGTTTTTTTTGTCCAAAAAACTACTCAGCCTCTGGACAGGTGTCCACAGTGGAGCTGAGCTCCACGCCCCCTATCTGTCTGCATTCCCAGCAGCTCCCAGAAGCTCACCAGGTTGGTACTGGCCGTTTCTCGTTCAGGCTTTTGTTGCAGAGGTAGAATCACAGATTCACTTGATGAACAAGCCCTCTGGGAGCATCGGGTGCAGCCACAGCTGGGTGCTTTAATAGTGCATCTCTATAAAGTTTAACAAGTAGATCACAGACTGTAGAGGTTTGAAAACAAACCAGTGAGAGGCTCCAAGTCAGAAATACAATTTATTAGGAAGAGAGAGAAAAAAAAAAAAAAAAAATGCAATACTACAAAAAAACCACTGACAAAGTCAGAATACAACCTGACACCCTGTCAGGCAGGGTGTTGGTAGCAGTCCGAATGAAGTGGTCCTGTGGAAAGCAGTGATCCTGGGTCTGGTCTCGGAAGGTCCAGCAGTGGCTATGTAGCTCTCATCCTCTGGGAATCCAGTGGAAAAAGCTGCTTGTGGTGTTCGAAATCTCATATCCAGGATGGAATGCTTGGTTCCTTGCTCTGGGTGGAGCGTCTCACAACGGGATGATGTAATTTTGTCAGTCATGTGGCAAGGCCTTGATGGGCCATTTAACAGAAGATAGTCTGGAGAGAGAAGGCAAGGAACACCACCCACCTGGTTTCAACAGCTCGTGTAGGTGGTAATAGAATACACTGCAACCCAGGACACAGAACTTAAGGAACTTTTTGTAATTCTTTTGTGAAACATTTTGTGATGTCTGTCCATCGTGTTCTAAGCCTGGTTGATCATTGCAGGTTCATATTGACTTGGAGGAGCCTTAAAAGCCTTGGCAAAACACCTGCTCCAGGGATTGGACCCAGGACTTTCACAGCCCCTCCCTGTGTCAGAGAAGTGATTCTTTAGGTGATTTACTGTCATCTTTTCTGCCGAACTGAGCTTTGTATTGGACTCTTGGATTCACAAGATGGGCTTGTTTAGCTGGACTAAACAGCCCTGGTAGCTGTGCATGTCCAGAGCTTTAAAGAGTGGAAAAATTTCCCATGAAGAGGTTGGGAAGTGCAGGGCAATCTTGCTCCAGTACTTTGTGGTGAGGAAAAGGTCCTTTATCCATGTGTGATGGAAAGGAGAGAAGCTAAGACCATAATAGTAGCCAGAAAGAACTGCTCTGCAGACCGTATCAAATTGGGCATCAGGAAAGCATCAGGAAAACGGAGCTTGTTCTTTGTGGTTATAAGCTAAAATGCTAAAAAGTGATTTTTGTTATTCATTACAACCATGTTAGAATTTCTTGTGGTGGCTTTTTGAAAGGATATTTTATTGTATTTGTGAGACAGATGGAATTACAAGCAAACTGTTTTTCTTGTGTCAAAACTGTCAGTGAACACCCCTGAAGGGAAGGCAAGGGCTTGCATGGTTACAAGTGTTTGTGGACAAACTTCTGTGGGGGTTTCTTCCTTCTTCTTTTGGAATACATAATGGTGAGGGAAAAAGACATTAATTGGAGTTCTAAGATGAAGGTGTGTGGACAGTGTGAGTTCTGAATCCCTCTGTTCCTCGACTTCCACATCTGACTTTGGCAGGGGCTCATCCTGTGTTTATCAGAGGACTGGGGGTGATAATGTTCAGGCTACTCTGGCTCCTTTGGTATGGTCAGCAAATCCACTGGCTGTGTATTGCTGTTTATTTTAATAAAAAGGGGGGTGGGGAAGACTTTTGGGGGGCAATGTCAGCATGACCTAAGTAGAGTAGCACTGAGGCCTCAAACATAAACCAGGGCTCCAGCTTGGTGGTTCCCATTGCACTTGGGATAATCTCCAGGGAAAGAAAAATGGATGTGAGGAGGTGACACCCCTGTGTGAAGCTCTCTCTACTAACTGAGGCACCTTAATCCACCTTGAAAGCAAGTTATTTTATAAATCCTGCATTTCTTCTCTTTCTGGAATGCTCTGTTACCCAACTATTTCAGGTAACCTGAATGAAGCTCCCAAGGGAGCTGCAGAACTGAGGCAAGAGCTCAGCACGAGAAGATGCTGAGAGTCTTTTAGTCCCATTAGAGTTGCTCTGTGACTTCATCTCACCATACAGGCACGTTTGCTCGTTATGACCAAAAGCAAAAAATCACACTGCAGTTCTGGTTAATAAGGTTGGGGTTCTTTGTCCCTAATCCCACCACACAGACACCCCATTAAGGGTGGCAGAAAGAGCTGTAATGGCTGTGCCTTGATTAAAACTCCTGGCACCAATAGTGGCGCAAGCCCGTGGGATTTATTACCGTCTGTGTGGATCCTGTTTGTTTTTTTTCCTATGGAAATCCAAGTTTATACAAAGGCCATCAGATGGAACCTGCACGCCTTTATTATTACTAATAGTGGCTTGGAGTGCAGATCCAAATGATGCATCACATTTTTTTTAAAGTAAACCATAAGCCAAGTTAAATGAACTTTAAAAGTGAACATGATTCATAACAGACACCATTTTAAAACTGACCAGACACAGCAAATGTAAATTCTGTCCTTTTAACTGTAAAATGTTTAAGCTTATTTGCAAAGGAGTTTGAAAAATTAAAACCATACCTTCTCTGTGTTTCTCCAGCCACGGAGAAACATCAGAGTTTGCATTTGAAAGGATGGCAATACAAACTGTAGAGACAGGCTGGATGTCTACTTGAATTATCCTGCTTGTTGAGGGGAAGTCTTAAACTGATGATCACATATAATCTGTAATGTATTAAAAGCATATTCTTTATTGGAGTCCCCATATTACATTTCAAATACATTTCCATGGAATGTTTCAAAATGTCATTTAAAATCATTTCTATTTTCATTGAAATGGCATGTGTCCCCTCAACACTCATCTAGAACTTTATTATTATGATTCTTTGGACAGTTTAAAGACATGAGATCACTTTTTGTGGTTTTGTGTGCCTCCCACTACCTCTGTTCCTGCTTCAGTGCTAATGCCAGCTTCACGTCCCCCCAGCAGTTTAGCTCCAGCTTCTTGGCCTCTACAGGTTCTGTTTCAATTGATCAGAGGTTTGGCTAACTTAAATATTTAGGCAATATATAATAACTGTATCTCAAACAAACACTTATTGTAACGATTGCTCGCAGTGCTTGCGATCATTAAGAAACAGAGTTCTGGCTTTCATTCTAGCCCCTCTTTTTCAATTGTGTTTTGTTTTAGTGGTTTTTTGTTCATACCCCCAGAGTGATTTCTGTCACCTGGAGGGTGATTTTTCAATAAGAGGAAATTTGAAGAAATTGTGTCTTGAAAAGTTAGAAGTTAACAAAGCATTTGCAAGTGCAAATAAACTCAAACCTAAAATGTGTTCCAGAATCACCCTGGCTGTTTATATTCCAGTAGCAAAACTGAGTTTTACATCTTCACCCAAAACAACCCGCAAGAAACACGAATTTTCAGCACTGAAGATAGGCCAGGAGTGGGAGCTAGGTGGTGCTTCTTGAAGTCAGAGAGGTTGCAAGATGTCATTAAAGCACTTAAAATACAAGGGCTGCTGTGGTGAAAAGGAAGACTTCAAGAAAACCTCACCTCAACTGATTTAATTCAGCTTATACTTTTCAGTAGCTGAGCTGACTTGAGCCTGTGTTTGTTGACTTTACTTATTCATCTGACTTGTCAGAGTTGAGGCACCCAAAAAAGAGGGTGGCAGGGCCATGGGCAATATCCTGTGCTTATTTTCCTCCACTCCTCTTTCACTCAGGACAGTGGAATTTAGTGGAAACATCCCACATGTTTGACTGACAGAGAAAAGAAGCTGCTAACATATTCAACAGAACCCTAACCATTAATTGATTTAAACCACTGCTCTTTTGAGTGATTTTTCTGGGATTGCCTGAAGATTGTCTCGAGATGTTCACTTAAATCCAACTCCAACAGCTTTTGTTAAATTTTATGATTCAAGCAGTAGCTTGTGGAGATGTGTGTGCTTAAACCATGTATTTTATTTACAACTGATGGCTTTGGGAGATTTCCTAAAGCTGCTTTCTTGTAACTGATGGATGCTCAGATACTTCAGGTATGAAGGAGGGCACCTCATCCTGACCAACTTATAAAAAAATGAGCTTTCTGATCACAAAAATTGCTAAAAAAGAACAACAGGTATATAGATCTTTCTGTCTATTGGCTCCAAAAAAAACTTGTGCAGCTTGAGAGCTCACCCTTTGTGTGTGCTGCCCTCTCAGCAGGTAAACTGAGCCCTTGAAGTTGGGTAATGAGTTCCTTGTCCTCCTGTGACAGTAAGACTTGTCAGAGCCAAAGCCAGTGGTGTGGCTTTCCCCAGCCAGATAAACATTATTCCTGTTAATGAATAAATCAAGATTACCTTTATGAGTAATATCAAAGTGACCTGGTTTGGTTGAAGACATTCCTGCTCACTGCAGGGGGAGTCAGACCAGATGGTCTTTAAAATGTCCCTGCCAACCAAACTATTCTATGATTCTGCAATTCTGTGTTGCCATTATTTAATTGTTGTGCACGTTTATTTATGAAGGAGAGAGATCACATTCAGAGCTTTTGATGGTGTCTCCACTTGCAGTGCTGTAACATCCATCCAAGGCTGCAGAGCTGGGAACAGTTCAGACTTGCTGAGATTTCTGCACATGTAAAATGGTCAATGCATCTCGGACCTCTGAGACCTTCCACTTTTCATTATTTCAGCTTGTATTTCCTATATTTCAGCATGCCATCTCAGGTGTTTTTTCCCAAGGAACCTTTGTTCCAGATCATCTGACTGTTTCAGGAGCACTTGAACAAGAAGGAAAACACGACAGTCAATTAAAAACCAATTTTTTTGCTCTGGTGTCATTAATCAAACGCACAAGCAGTCCCAGCACTGACACCTGGCAGGGTTAATGTTTAAGACCTGTGGCAATTATAGCTCCCCTGAAAATCGCTTGGCCAGCAAGTGAATTAAAAGCCTGTGATTATAAAGGAAATGGGAATTAGCAGAAAAAAATTAGGGTAACCAGTTGAAATACACTGGTAGCAAGGAAGGCAGAGAAGGATCTGACTGATTGGAGCTCCCCTGGGGAGAAGAAACAGGGTCTAAGGGTCACTCCTTCACTGAATTAGTAGTGTCCGTCATGTGAAACCAAAGTAAAGCAGGATCAGAAGTAAAAGATTTTCTGTAGAGAAATTGGACTCTGTTCTCTTGCACCTACAACTCAGGGAGGCCAAGTGCAGAGTAGTGGGCTGATTTTTTTACTATCCTAATTCAGCCATAATTCTTTTCTCTCAGATATCCATTTCTTGGTAAAGAATATTATGCCCAGACATTTGACACGCAGATATTTTTAACAAAGAACAATTCCAAGAATACTTGCAGCCGTTGTTTCCATCAGCTCCTCTTCCAGCACATCCTCTGTTTTGCATCTTTGCACTCCCCAAAAGTTACACAGCTGGAGTAAACACAGCTTAAATGAAAACTCCTGTGGTTAGAGCAGACTGCAGGACATGTGCTTTCCCTCGCCTGAAGAACATTAGCTGGGTGCTTTCTGTGCCAGATGCAATCATACCTGCAGAAAAAATCTGGTAAGTGAACAGTAGTTTAAACAAAGAACTTGGACTATTTGGAGACAATTTATTTCATATCAATTGCTAGAAAAACCTTAGGACAACTGAAACAGCTCCTCATTGCAAGTGTGGGGCCATAATCTTAGTTTTATGAGCTTAATTTAGTGTTAGGATGATATTGAGAGATAAAGAGTGGCCTTGCTTCCTGCTTAGCCAAAATACCAGTGTTTCACCTGAAAGTACTTCCCTGCTAGGCCCATGAGATGGGTGACTCCTTGTGAGCTTTGCTACAAACATCTCAGCTCCCTCACAGGGCTGCAAAGTATAATTAGCCTCTGATTTAATGCTAAATTACTTGGAATTGTGGCATGCTCTAAAGAGCAAGTCATTAATTTCAAATTGTGGGACCAATTCAGCAGTGATGGAGAAAACAACTGATGAAAATGCCAAGCTGTGGTAAATGAAACACTTGAAATGGTCTGAGGCAGTGTCAAATTACTGGGAAAATTCTGGGGTTTAGGTCCAAACCACGTTGTGCAGCTTCAGTGCTGCAGCTTTGATGCTGCAGGACGGAAAGTTGCTTTAAGAGGCACAAACATCAGTGGAGCAGAAATTACCAAAAACCAGCACAGGTATTTGAAAAGGTAACAAAGTAAAAGAAGATTCAAGGTTGTTTTGGGGTCTTGGTTTTTTGTCCTTCCATAGCTGCTTTTCACCACTTCTTTGTGTTCCATGGGTACTAGCTGCCTTATAGCTTGCATTCAGTTTCACTGTAAAAATGCCAATAAAACAAGCTGTGGTCATTGCCAGTTGTTTCTAGTGAAAGATCTTTGCTTTACCAGAAAAAAAAAAGTTTGGTCAACCTGTACATTAAGTTAATAATTTTGACTTACTTATAAAAGTTAATGGCTGACCTTTTTTTAAGACATCTACAAGTCAATCCTTGCAGAGTACAGCATTATAAAAATAGCAATAATAGTACTTGTTAACATCCATCAATGTGCTTATAACTTTACATAACACTGGATGTGTTTAAGCGCAAATGTTTATTAATTATTGTAGTTATTGATTATTAATTGTTATAAATGGCTAATTAAACCACCTACAATATTACTTTAGTAATCCTACTTCATATTCCCATGCCTACAAAGTCATCTAAAATGATGGTGAGTCTGGAATCCTTTTAATCACTATTTATTAATCTTTTAGCTCCAGGTTTTGCTAATACTTGTGTTGGTTGAAATTGAAAGTTATGAGTGTGTCAGTTGCTACCAATGAGTATTATCGATCAAAATTTCAAAATGGTGGCAAACTGTTCCAAAGAAGGCACCTCTTTCATATTAGAATTTTCCACTATGGAAGTGTACTTTAAACCTGGCTGCTCTTGAAAAAAAGAGTGATTATGGCTCAGAGGTGTGGCTCCCCCATCCCTGGAAGAGCTCATGGCCAGGCTGGATGGGCCTTGGAGCAACCTGGGGTAGTGGCAGGGCGTGGAACAGGATGGGCTTTAAGGTCTCTCCAACCCAAACCATTCCATGATTCTGTAAAATGGTTCATCCTTCAGACTCTTGAGTCCATCCCCCTGTGGTGGGGAACTGGGCAAGGAATGGCAACCGGAAGGAAAAGGTAAAGAACTTACTGAGAAATGTGTCTGGGAAGTGGTGGTGATGTAAGGGGATTTTCTGGCTTTTCCAAGTGGTTAATAGATTTAAAATAGTGCCCTGGTAATGCAATTGGTGCTAAAATCCTCCTGTTCCAAGAGCAGAAATGTATGGATGTTTATATATTATGACAATATGTTGTATTATGCGTTATGAAAAATATGAATCAATGTAAGAAGACATTTAAATTAACCCAAATATATTCTTGTATATTTAAAACACCTGGTCTAGAACAATGTTGTATTCTGCATTTTGTGTATCTCAACATGCAGCCTGTTTTTCACGTTTGAACTGAATGTCTTTCCAGTAAGCACAGTTCATTTTGGAAAGAAAGTTGTTTGGAGTTTTTTCCCCTATTTATTATTCCCTATTATTAATAGGAGGCAAATGGACTTTGGACCAGGCCCTGTTAGAACTGACCATACTTCCTGATATATTATTTAACAATTTATTATTACTAAAATGACAGTAATGCTTATTATTGCTAAAAGGACATGTGTAGACCTAGGCAGCAAGTAAAATATTCAAAAATAATAAACCATTTTAATCAAGGTCTTTCTTTTTCTCAGTCTTTCATGCTTCAGTCCAAATGTGTCAACTGATTTCATATATCACTTTATTAGACAAAATATAGATAGCAATGACAATGGAATAAAAATAACAAATCCTGTATATTAACTGAATTGAGGCCTCCATGATTCAGTACTGGAGTATTGCTTCCAGTCTTTAATTTCCATATTTCTGCTGGAATCTTGTTTGCTTTTCAAACACATTGTTGAGCTTTATGTTGATATCTATTCCAGATGTTTTCAAGTTCTGCTAATTTGTTTTCCACATGATACCTACTTACAGAACCATTTCACTTGTAGTTATTGCAATTGTATCTTCTAGCTGCATTCCATTCTGGATGTAACATTTTTCTTCCATCAGGATAGGTTTTCCCACTGCTTCTGCTACTTATTTCTGTAAGTCACAGCAGTGTCCAGGTGCCTTTAAAGTCAGGTTCATGTGCCTGCTGGAGTTTGCAGGTTGAGATTTGGAATTGCAAGCAGGCTGGTGCATCAGTCCATAGCAGTAGTTTGTCAACTTTGGAAAATGTAATCAAAATGAAACTTCAGTTTTAGAAATAGAATAACACAGGGTTTTGTTGTAGCAATAAAGTCTAATCTCATCCTATGGATCCAACAAATGGATCTGGTATTATTGTAAATTCTGTGAGCAGTTGGGAGGATTTAAACCTGCACTTGTACACTTTGCTGTACTGTACTCACAATATCTTTGGTGGTTGTACAAAATACCTGGCATTTTTCTGGTACATTTTAAAGAGGAAAATAAAGAAACAGGAGCACAGTACATGCCCAGATCCAAGCACTTCTATATTCTGGGGCTTTTTAACATCCAAGCCTACGCCAGAATTCCAGTTTTGCACTATTGGAATGTCCTCAGTGTCTGCTAATACATTTTTCTTTTTTTCCAGGTCTATCTTTAGCTATTTGCAGCTTCCTTAGTTTCTTCTTTCAGGCATCTTGCTGCTCTAAACCTTGGAATTACTAACCCCCCTAATATAGTAGGAATACTTAGCCAATGTCAACAGAGAGAATGAAGGTACAGGTGGGGATATCCCCTCAGCACTTGCTGAGAAATGTAAAATGTACCTGAAAAGTTCTGGTGGATGTGCCCAACCCAAGGCCAGCCTCCCACTGGCAGCACCCACCCTGCAGTGCCCTGCTCCATCTGCGCTCCAGGTACCCAGCTGGCATTACTGGGCTCCTGAGGAAGGACCTGGGGAGCCAGGAACGCTGCTTTACCAAAGCCAGAAATGGTAAAACTCCTGCTCTCACCTCCCTTTTGGTGTCCTTGTCTGTTAGCACGTGAGGCCTGTCCTGGGCCGATAATGCAGGTGATGTGTCAGGAAAAGACCAAGTTGCTAATTTGAAAATTGGTCTTAAAGATAAAATTGCTCTGGAGAAACACGTTTAGTAATTAACTGGAACAGGCAGCAGTTTTCTTGGCACAGCTCAGGGTGGTTTCCGCTTACTGTGGTCTCTGCTAAAGAAAACTTTTCTGTAATTACAGGTTAAGGCAGTGTGCAATGTAAATAACACAAATAAAGCAACCTCTTTTTGTATAGTTTTGAACTCTGTGGGGTCCTGTTATCTGGTATGCAGACAAATCCTAAATCTACCGACATTCTTCTTTGGGAAATTAGTACAGTTAGGTAATACAAAACTATATTTAAAGAGGATATTTGGTTTTTAAAAGGAATTATATTTAGCTGTACATTCATCTTTAAATGACATTTAGTGTTTCTTTCTAAAACAGAAATAATTACAAATAAAAAAACAGCTGACAAACAGAAATTAAGTCCCTAACAGAGATATGAAATTTAATTAAATTTGTCTCCATGGCAACTCTTTAGGAAGACTTCCAGAAAGAAAATACTTTATTTCCTATTTTTTACACACCATACCTTATATCACTGTTCTGTATGAATAACATCTGTATGTTGAAAAGGGTTATTTGAAGAAAAAATATTTTTAAAGCTCTGTCCTGTAGCTGGTTTGTGTCTTTCCCACTCCTTCAGTGGTATTCTCATGAATGAGCTATTGCAAGCAGCGGGTTACTCCACCTGGTGCAGTCCCACTGACCTGGATTTCAGGATGCAGGGATGCACTGGGGCATCTGTACAGACTCCTGGGACAGCCCTGTCAGGCCTCTGCATGGAGGAATCCAGTTATGCAGCCAGCATTAACCCAAAAATGAGTCCAAAAATACTTTTCTGATACAGCAAATTCCCAAAAACCAGGTGTCCTTGGAAATTCACTTTCTCCGGTCGGCCCTGGTGAGGCCCCACCTACAGTGCCGTGTCCAGCGCTGTGGCCCAGCACGAGAAGGACGCGGAGCTGCTGGAAGTGAGACCAGAGGAGGGACAAGAGGATGGTCCAGGGGCTGGACACCTCTGCTATGGCGACAGGCTGGGAGAGTGCAGGAGAAACCCATTGGAGCAGCTCAAGTTCGATTTGGAAGGCTTTGTGGATTTGAACCAGTTTGGAAGAAGAAAGTGTTTTAACTGAACACTTCGATATTGACTATTTTTAACCAAATTAAATCCATTATACAGCAGAGATTTATAAAATTCTTACTTTTAAGATTGTAACATGCTCGAAGTTTTTTAAGAAGTGCTTTCTTCATGCATCCAATTCCTAAATCTTCATAAGATAGGAACAATATAAGGTACTGCACTGTGTTTCAAGGAGAAAAAATTTGCATTACAAGGACAAAACCATATTTCATTTGAAAATAACCTGGACACTTAACTTTCTTTAGTTAGGTAGTAATATTTTTCTTACATGTAAATAATTGTACAGTATTTTTACAAACCCCAAGATACCTGGTACTGATCAATTCTTGTAACTACTGAAGAAGGTGTTTCCCTTCAAGGTTTGCAAAACATTCATAAATTGGCTGGACAGTCACAAATTGCTTTTCAGTTGTGATCAGCCTTCCCTAATGAATTTGGACTTCCTAAAACTCCTCAAATTGAATTTGTATGCATAATGTTTCTATGAACTTCTCAAATGCTCACAAATAATTGCACTTGTCAATGGATCCTTTGAAAAAGGATTGTATTACCTTTTGGAAAAACTCGGCTTGAACTGTGCAAACTTATGGGTGAAATACATAACAGTCCTACAGAAGATTCTGTTTCTGGAGAATCTCGGTGTTTTCGTACTCAAACCAGTACTGCAGTTTTTCACTTTGGTGCCTTTCTGCAGCCAGTCCTTGTGAAATTAATGGTGTATTTTTGATTTAGAGGAGTTTATAAATCACAAGGAAAGTTCTATCACCGCCTTTCAGATTCTTTATTATATAGTGCTCTTAGGTGAGTTGGACTATATGGAACTACAAAATATAACTCAGTGTCAGCCTTTTCTCTGTTTTAAAGACTCGGTGACTTGCTTCATATTTACCTTTCTGCTCTCAAAGTAATGTCCCTGTGCACTGTGATATTTCAGATGATTTCATTCTGGTTGTCTCTGTTTTTGCAACTCATTAAGTGAATAAAACCAAAACCAGTGAAATAACGGGATTGAATAAATTCTCCCTCTGTTACCATGCCGTCTTTTAGGAGAGGACAGTGTGGTGGTGGAGGGTTTGAGAAGACTGTCTTTCTCACTGACCACCAGTAAGGCTGAAAACTGCCTTCAGGGCATATTCCTCTAATAGACTGGCTTAAAATATACTAGATTAAGTGTTAAATAAATTGGTATTAAATCCTTGCAGTGTTTGCCATATGAAGACTGTACCCTCATCTCTGGAGATTAACAAATTCAGTGGCTTAAGGCAGAGACGTTTTGTAAATACACCCCATAAATTACACATGGGCTTTTGAGAGTAACCCAGACGGTGCTGTGGGACACCCAGCTAGCCAGGGATGGCCAGCATGTGGCTTTTCCATTGCCTGTGCACCTCGGGAATGCTCCCAGGTATGTGTCTGAGGCTGGGGCTCCAGCACCCCCTGGGCATGTGCTGCTCTGGGGGCCATCCTAACTTTCATTCAGAGTTTTCAGTCCTTACTGCTTTCTTTTTGCCACCATACCAAAAAGCTAAAATCTCTCTTCCTCCCCACAAATCCTGAGAGCCCATTTCTTCACATGGACCACCTTGATTCTCTCTGTCCACAGCCTGGTGTGCTTTTCCTACACTGAGCTGCGTCATCAAGCACGGTGCCATGAGCAACTACACTCAGAAAGTAAGAAATGGGTTTAATATTAAATTGGGAAAGCCTGCACTAATAAAGCAGCATGTCATTTCCCCCCCCTTCTCTTTTCTAATGTAGCTAAATTCAAATTAATGCTCTCAACTTACTATATGTTGGCATAACTTACATCATGGATAAATCTCATATTTCCTTCAGTGTTGTGATCTGATATACATTGCCACATGCATGTGCTACACATTATGAATAAAGATTTTAAAAGCCTCCTTTTATAGCTGTTTATGTTATGTGATTGAGTTCTGGTAGAGAGAAAATTTGCCAGGACTAAAGGTTATTACTGGCTGTTCTGCAACTAATATTGCCTAGAACTAAAGCAATTAGGCTTGACAAAATACGAGCTGCTTAAAAAAATGCACTCTTGAAAGTTTGGCTTGTAATGGAACTTGATTTAATACATGCTACTGACGTGGAGATTTTAATTAAAAGAAGGAGAGAAAAATAGCTGCTCTGCTAAGGCGGGAATCCAAGGGAGGTTGTTCTGCAGGTGAGCAGAGCGGAGGTGGTTTTGTAGCAAAACACATCCCCTGAGGAGATGGGGTGCATGATAGAGCAGGGATGGATTCTGAACTGAACAGTAATGATCAACATAGAACTGTGAAAAATAACCAGTTTTGTCATTGTATCATTTCCTCCTAGGCCAGGAGAAATGGTTTTGCAGTGGATTACCTTCACTAAGTGCAGCAAACCCCAAAGGTTTAGCCATGAATGGCTGCCATGCATCAAGAAGCACTAATTTCCATGCTTTATTACATGGCTGTCAAAGAAGAAGGTGAAAAAAAATGCTGTAGCATTGTCCAGAAGATTCTCACTCATCGTTCTGCAAGTGAGCCTTGACTCAGACTTTCAGTTTACACCAGCAGTATCTAAAATACAGATGTGTGAATACTCTATTCTTCTCATTTCTCTGGCCAATCCCAAAAATTTTGGGCTGAGTTGGATCATTTCGAGTCACTGTGGAATGAGACCTATTTTGTTTTCCCAGAAAAATGAAAAACTAAGCCAAAAAAACTGGAAACAAACCAATTCAGAATGCTTAGATCAAAAAATAACACACTTAATCTGATTATTTTTAGTTTGCATTTAATTTAGAATTAAATAAGCGTAGTCTTAAGACATTATGTTGAAACACAGATAGTATTTGAATAAAAATGGGGTTTTCTTCTCCTCAGAATTGTGGAGGCTTTTAGGGTTTCTTTTGGCACAAACTCTTACCTGAGTTTGTTAGTCCTAGTATCTGGCTAAATTTTGGAAGGGTTTTGCCAGCTTCACTCATACAACCAAGAGGATATTTCCCCATTAAGACATTCCATATTGGTGTTGGTATTCTTTAAATTACATTTTACCAACACTCTTGATTTGTGTGATTCTCTCAGTCCATTGAGATTTAATTTTCAACTGTCAGTCACTGATAAACTGAGTAAGATGCAGTGTTTCTAATTCTCTACCTTTTTCTATACTGAGAATGAACCAAATGTCTTAGAAATAGATAGCTGGCTAAATGCTTTGAGTTCCACATTCTCCATCAGGTGGTAGTTTAGCATAGCTGGATTAAACACAACTGCAATATAGTTGTGCTTATCTCTGTAGAAGTCTATTTATTTACCTACCAATCAAAAAAATTTTTATGGAAAAGGGATTTATATGTATCCAACGAGAAGCAAAACTACAACTGAGCATTCACATCAGAACTAACCATCAGATACTGAACATTTGTGATAAATCCAGAACAAAAAATACCTACAGAATGACTTCTTTCTATGCATCTTTGAGGGATTGGAAAATGCCATTGAGCTTAATGATACAAGACTGGCCTGATGGTTAAGAAATGCAAAGAAAGCTATAGATGCATACAGCAACACACATTAATAAATACTGACCTAGGGACAACAGCAATGGACCAAAAGCAATGAAAATTGCCTTACTGCTGACAAAAATGTGAGAGTGGCAGAAGTCTAAAGAACAACAGAGCCAAGAGAAACTGGGAGGTAACAAAGTGGATCTTGTAGAAGCTTCTCAAAATTTTCTGCTGCGATGCATTTTGGGACTTTTGATGTCAAGGTTTTCAATCAAGTCTAACTGTTTAACAACAATAACAGAAAAGAAACGTATTTTTGCTCTTAAATAATCTTGCTGTGAGATGTTTCTAGGAAAAGCTTTATTTACATTACCTGTCACAACGGCCTAAGGAGATTGGCCGTGTAATGATGGACAAATCTGCTTTACTGAAAGTACTTTAAAGTGGTTTGACAGACACTTCCAAGAAGTTGGAAGACTGAAAATAATGTGAATGGCTTCACAAGAAGAAGGCCATAGAAAACCTCAAGGTTTTTTTAATTTAGAATTCCAGAGAAGTATAAAGAGTATAATTATTTGTATTTTGCTGCGTTTTCTGAACTGCATAATACAGTCATTCTTTCACTTCTTAAAGTTGTCATTTTACAGTACAGTTCAGGACTGCAGTGGTAACATATTTTCCAAAGGTCAGTTTTCCAATTATAATCCAAAATTTGATGGTAATATTTTTTCTTATAGCCATGTTGTAACCGCATTCTGTTAATTTCATAAAGATACCATTTAGCTGAGGTAGGTGGTATTCTGGGCATACGAACAGCCACCTAATGTCAACAGTAAGCAGTACTGTAACTACTGACTTCCCATCATCTGCAAAAAAATATTTTCCCAAAAATTATAGCATGTAGAACTAGACAGCATCCATGTCTCTCACTGGGAAATGACAGAGATTTTCTTATTGCTTTATGTTTTCCTGAATACTTTTAAGTCTCATTAGATTTTGCAGGCAATCTTACACACTCTTCAGTTAATATCTGAGATAAACCTGTTTGCCAAGTCCTAAAAACAGGAGCAAGCAGCAATGATTTGGTATTTTTATCTATTTCTATTCCATCTCCCTCAACTCAAACACCCGTTCAGAGAGAGTCACCATAGAACCATCACAGAATTAATTTAGTTCATGCAAGCATTAGAACTGGAATAAAAGATGGTATTTACTGCTTTGCTTAGTGTTGGGTTTCAGGTTCTTGCATTTTCTTTACATTGTTTGCAGTAAACTCGTTATTTGCATACTTTGGCATATTTCAACATGAGCCTCCATGCTAAATACTCCAAACTACCAAGACGCAACCTCAGTCGCCATAGAAAATTCCTTAATTGGCTTTAGGATAAGGAAAGATACCAAAAGCTTTCTTGTTCCCTTCAGTTTACAGCGGGTTTTAAAGCACGAGCTACAAGATCCTGCTCTTTCCCTTTCCTCTGAAGCCAGAGCCCGTAGACTGGGCAGGGCAGGCACGGTTTTGTTGGGCGATGGCATCAGAGCAGCCAAAGGCAGCTCCCTCTCTGTGGTCCAGACAAGGGGAGAGCTGGGGTTGCGTTGATCAAACACGCCTCGTGTTCCCCTTGCCAGAAATAAACAGCAGCTCCTGATGCAGCTCCTCAAAGACATTCCAGCTGAAAGCCTCACTTTCTTGCAAGCTTTTGGGGAGTTAGTTTCCAAATACTTGGAGAAGCAAATATTTAATAGGGAAGGAGGCAGGTGAGAGTTACCAACCATCCATAAAGAAGTGGAAACCATCCAGTTGAATTAGCATTCACCATCTCAGTTGTGTTGGTCACCCAAAAAAAATCACTCAGGAACCTCTAATTGTTTGCTTGTTTTTCCAGTTTTGAACTGTGCTGATTTGAGGAAGAAAGAATGAGGAACTGTGATGGAGAAAGCCTCAGGAATTTTGTCTCTTTGGTCACATGCTTATGCACATCACAAATGTACCACAGAAGGCAGCAGGAGAATTTATCTTTATTTGTTCTTCAGGACAGAGAAATGCCCTTTGGTCCCTCCATACGCCATTCACAGAGCAGAATTTTCAAGAATGAAATATTTTGAAAGAATTTGGTAGTGTCCTTTTGTTTTAATAATCATAATTTCTTTTCATAATTTCAGTATATTTCTAAATTTCAGGAAAAGTAATTACTTTTTGGAATTCATCTGATATCATATGATATTTCAGACATAACTAGTGTGTGACAAAACAGAAAGCTTTTTCATCTTGTCCAGTTACCAACTACTTAAGTTGGAGATTTGGATTTTTAAAGAAATATTTTTTAAATAGGTACATACATTAATATTTTGCAATTATTCTTATTTTTAATGCATACTTACAGCAGTTTCTTGAAACTATTTTTAGTGAAGAAGTGCTAGTTTTCTCTTTCCCTGTTGTATCTTGTATGAATTTGGAGCAATAACGACAGTGCATGGAAAATGTGGGAAAAAAATAAAAATTAAATCCCGAGCTCATTAAAATTAATGAAAAAGCTCAAGTGAAAACACCGCAGTCGGAATTTCACCTTTGGATTATTTGTTTTCAACATCTTTAGAATTCCTGCTCGAAGATATTCTGAAAAACCTGAGCATTTCAGGCAGGAAATCTTTCCAAACGCTCCAGGAGGGAGCAGGACCTTCCAAAGAGCTCGAGCTGTTCTGTATTTCACCAGTGAAAGGCGATTTATTTCCTCGCTGATGGGTGGGGCAGTGATTCCTGGTGGGATGGGCGAGCCTGGTCCCCCAGGAGCGCTCGTGCCCAGTCCCAGGCCGCGTCCAGAGCCGGCACCAGCCGTGGAGCGGCCAAAAGGTGCTGGGGGTCTGGAGCGCTCGGACAAACGCACTCTGCCCGAGACCACCACAGCATTTTCACTTGGGACTTGAACTGCCTTTGAACCCAGGCCTCGTGACAGAGCAGGAGCACGTTAACCCCCTCAGCCCCGCTGGATTTAGCATCGGGGGCGGCGCATGGCACAGACCTACAAATGGCACACGTCTGCCAAGCAATCTGGAGTTCCAGGTCACATTTGTATTGAACACCTCGGTAAAATCATCATAAATATCAAAATAATGGCATGTCAGTTCATACTCGTTCTGCTTCTCAAATGGCCTCATTTCTCATTTTAAACCTGCAGGTAGGCACAGCCTCTTCTCAAGTAATATTAAATTCTTGCTCTTGATGTGCACTAACAAAGCTTCTTCTAATGTGTTAACACGTTCTGAATCGTGTTCAGTAAACAAATATTTAGCTAAGCAGCAGGCCAAATTCCATTTTCCACCATTCTCTGTGTTTTCATTTATCCCACTGCAAAATGAAAGCAAAATGGTAACTAGCCTGAAATAGTAATTACTGGAACTGAGTCCATCTGGTACAGGAAAGGGGTGTGGAATTCTTTCATCTGAACAGTGCATGATAAATCATGCACATAAATGCAGAAATCATAGATAAAAACATGACTTATTTTAAGAAAGAAACATTGCATTTCATAGTGAAATATTGAATATTATGCTTAAAAGCATTTCAGAAAAATAAGTATGAATCAACAATGTGACAGTTGGAGAAATTTTTAAAGGTACCATAACCTATTTCCAGTCCTTCCTAACTTCATGCAGTCATGTCATAAAGTACAATTTTCATTTAATTTCTGCTGGATATCCAGCTGTGTCTTCCAAAAACTGGTAAGAAGATTTTTGCAAAATAAATTACCAAGTGCTTTCTGCATCGTTTATTTTCAGTCTTCCAAGAGTGTTAAATGCAATCCTGAATAAATAAGGTTGAGTAAAAAGGAGGTTTCTCAGGATCAGATTTTACACTTCCACTCTCATGATCCTAGAAGTTGGTTTGAAAAGTTGACATCTGTATTTTAATTTTAATTACTTTACTCACCAGGATGTTACCCCAGCAGCTGTTATCAGATGTTATCAGCTGTTATCAGGCAGAGCTGCCTGAGATACTGTAACTGTAGTGACATTCTATGGTTAGAATTTCTGAAATGCTTCCTATTGCAAGAATTTGTGTTTAACACGAGGATTATGGAATTCAGTATTTATTACTGGCAGGAATCACCTTTTCATCCACTAGGACCTGCCCATCGTTTGAAAGAGTATGAGGAGGTAATGGCTGCTCCTTTACCAGGGGAGTTTAATGGCTCAGTGCTGAAATGAGATCTGCATCTTCCCTGGTGTGGCAATTTGTGTTGCACAGAAGTCTGGACCAATACCAGTGTTTTTATTTTACTAAATACAGAATTATAAGACGCACAAGGTAAAATCACACAACAGCTTTACCCACACATTTTTTAATTAATCTTGTATTGCACATTTTCTCCTATGAGCTCCACTGTACTAGTCTGGTTGATTCCTTGCTGCCCAGAACTTTGCCTGTAAAGTATTTCCTTGCAGTTGTTCTGGGAGACATCTGGGTTTGACTCCTGGACAAGTTTCTGTTACGTTTGCAAAGGACAGCAAAGCAAGGCACTGCCACGGCTTCCTTTGTGGGGCAACAATGTGCAAAGGAGCTTTCAAAGTCTTGCTAAAACATTTTCTTCATCCATTGGATGGATGCTAATAGACAGGAGAATGTCTGCAACTAGTAATTCCCTCATTTGGAAATTCAGCAGATTCCACAGACATGAATTTTTGCCCCTTGTGAAAGAGTAATTCATTTGGATTTCCTTCACAGCTGAAAATGAGTCCTTGATTACTGTTCTGGAAGTAACCTGGGAAGTAAAGGCTGCTCCAGCCATTCCTGGACTCATCAGCTGCAGTAACAGCATAATCACAGCCTGCTAGTAGCATTTCAGGGGGCTTTGCTCACCCTGCGTCCATTCCCATCTGGTTTTCCTGCAGGCTGAATTCCAATGAATGCTGCTAAGCCACAAAACTGTAATGCAAGCCCTGTCCCTGCAGAGAACATCAACTTTCTGTGTCCAACCATTTCTTGACAAGATAAAGTAGTACCAAACCTGGGTGACTGGAGTGAACGAGCACTGCTCGATGCCCTCCCATGTGTTCGAACACCCAAATAATTTCAAAGTGGTAATTTTTCTGTTTCATTGCTGAATTGCATTGTTGCAGGTGTCTGCTAAGTCAGTTGTCCACACAGAAACAGCTTCACAGTCTGTAAAATTTCTCCTCCACGTTCTCTGGGAAATCTTGGGTATTGTAGGGGATTGGAGGAGTGAAATCAATGTGTGAAATCAAACCATATCTATCAACATGGGCCTGTCAAACTAATTTGAAGCAAACTCAGCAAATCCTGCAGAACTGCAATGACAATAAAATTGTTTCATGTTGGACTGTTTATATAAGCATCCTATGAGAATGATTTTTTAGTAATATTGGCTACTGATGGATTTGATCTTGGGACTCACAGATGAGAAACTCTGCATCTTATTAGGAATTGTTGGACTCATTGTAACTCTCAGGCTTTGTTTGTTTTCTTTAATTGGGACAGTTAGAAATATTTTTGTTTTATTTGTAGCATTTGAAGAGTCATAGAATGTTTTAGGTTGGAAAAGAGCTCTGAGATCACTGAATCCAATCATCAACTCAACACTGCCAAAGGAAGTTTAACACATTAATCACAGAATAATTTCTCAATTGGTTTAACAGTAGAGATTCTGTTTACCCGTAAGATTAAGATCCATATAAGAATACCAGTGGAAGTCCCATATAACAACATTGGCCTGGTCTACTTGCACCACAGTGTTTAATAAACCTTATGCATAATTTACCTCCAATGAAAATGTTTTTAAAAATAAAATACAAACATGAAAATCGTTATTGAAGTTACAAACTGGTAATTGCCTCTTTGATGGCCTATCCCACTTGGGGAGGTTGTGGTGGTCCCCAAGCTGTGTCCCCACAGGGCCATGAAAACTGGAGGCTGATGTGGAGCACCTTCTTCCTCCCCGTCCCTGTCCCACTCTTCCCATAAAAACAAAGTGTCTTAAATGGAGCTCATCGCTGGTCCCGGGTGTGTAAATGACGGGAGTGTGGGATGTGCTGTCCCTGTGTCGATAGATCAGCTGTAAACCAATGCCTTGGGTCTTGTTTGTTAACTTGGAACGATGTTGTGAGGATTAGAAGGGATTTTGTGGACTTCTCCAAATTAAATTGTTTGGTTCAGCTGCCTTTGCTAAAAGTGTGCTTTAATTCAGGCAAATAATATATCCCAAATTACCACAAGGTTTGTATTTGGAGTTAATATTATCTATATTAACATCAAGCCTGCTTTAGTTAAGCTAGTGAGGATGCTCACATTTTATTTAAAAGAAATGCCATATGAACTAAATTTTCTGCTTGTTTCTTCTAAAAATAAATAAAGAGCATCATCCTTGCTGCCCTGAAAACAAATCAAGGGTTGCTCGATTGGCTTTTAGTCACCACCATATGCTTTTTTCCTTAGCAAAGGGCAGTAGGAAATTATTGCATTACACAAGTGGAGTTTAAAATGTTGCTGATGTACTTAAGGATGCTCTTTCCTGAGAAGAATCATTATGCATGACCATGCTCTTTAAAAATGTGATTACAACAGTTGAGCAGATGGTAGACACTTGGGGTCAGCTCTAAGGAGATCTGTATTTACAGTGTATTAATAATGGTTTAAACTTTCTCATAAATAGATGTTGATTAATTTTAAGTCCATTTGTAGAAACCTAGCATTGCCAGACTATTTCCTGAAACCACAATACAAAGTATGATAAACACCATCCGTTAATCCAGACTAATGTACTCCACACGTTAAAAAAATTCACTAAAAGGATTAATGTAATTTTTCAAATATGAAAAAAACAGATTGTATATTTCATATATACTTTGTGTGTTGAATTTTTGACAGTCAACTCTTTTTGTTGATAGAATTATGTATTTTTATCCTTTGCTGTAACATGCTTTCAAGTAATTTATATTTAATTTTATATTGTGTTTGGGATTTCTTTGCCATTTTGTCTCACAGCTAGTTCATTCCATTGAGTGGAAAATAGATTAATCCAATCAGGTGAAACAGCAGGAGGAAAATTTAGGAAAAGCCTATTTTAATGGCAAGCGGACATAATTTTGCTGGAAATAAATAGCATTAAATGGCAAGTCTCAACCTTTGGCATTTTTAAATCCTGTATTTTGGATTTTGGGTCATAAAACAGTTCAGGGCATTTCTGCAATCCTGACACCTGCTTGGAAGTCCCAACCTAAAATCTGTTGGGCAGAAATATCGATCAGTTCATGTCAGCAGAGTTTTGCTGTGTTTCCAAGGGAGTGAAGGGGCTCAGTGTGAAAATATCCGTGTCCATGCACACACAGACCCTTACATGCACTTACAGATCCTTTGACGCTGTGGATAGAGCACACAAATGCACACAGAGCTGTTTGTGTGTTTGTTCATGCAAACTCTTATGCTCAGCCACTCCAAATAACTGTCTGAAATTTGAGGGCAATTAGATTAAAAATTCACCCAACAGCTGATACCACTTCACAATCCACACAAATATGAAAACCAAATTTGTGATTACAATAGGATCATTTTATTTCCTTCATAAAATTTTATGTAAGAGAGAGATGCTCCTCAGTGCAGCAATTGTTAAGCACTGGGGAATTTATAGGCCAGAAAGAAAAATTAAATTGATCTTCAATAGACCTGTGAGCTATCACAATCTTGAAATGGTATGAAGTGACATGCTTCAATATGGGAGCTAGAGGGTGAATAAATGATGTTGAACTTTCAGCTTGACTTCCATCAACAAATTTTGTGCATAATGTTTTGCATAAAGGTGTAGAACTGAGTAACTTTTCCTTCATAGCATTCCCTTGCGTTTCATTGTTCCTTTGTTTCTGAAAGATAAAGCCTAGAAATTGCCCTCTGAGCAGTAAATATAGAAACTACAAATTTTGGCACTGTTTTACAAGGGCTGTAGAATTGAAGCACCCTCTGCAAGGGCTTCTAAGCAGTGAGAAAATTATTGGTTTTCATGTTTGGTTGAAACCTTGTTACTTGTGGGCTGGACTTAATGTTCCAAACTCACATGAGAGTTTATTCCTTAGATCTGTGCTGCTACTGAAATAGATAAAACCAAAGAACCAGGGAAAGTTCAGAATGTGTGTAAATATTGTTATGTATGTTTTTGTGAAGTTGGCTTTTGCATAATTAATTGTTTAGTAATTAAATTAATAAACCCCAAAGTTATTAATATTAGTAATAAATGTTTTCATGAAGTTGACCTTTACCTAATTAATTATTTGATAGTTAAATTAAGAGACCCCAAAGTTATAGTAAAGTTAGTAAGTTCTAAAATCTGTTCAATTGCTAAATATTTATTCATCAAAAGGTTCTGTATTGTTCTCCTATTAAGTATTGCCATAAGATTTAAAAGTGGAGTTAAATAAGTTGTATTTTTATTGAAAAATCGTTTAATTTTGTTTAATCAGCCCCTCAGATAACCTGTGTTCCTAAAGACCAAAACCCCTCACCCCACAGTTAAAAGACTATTTTTAGAAACTGACTGTTAGCCTGGAAGTAAGCTCCAAGGCAACCTTGAATTTTAATGATCTCCTTTTCCCGCCTTTGGAGAGGATGACATCGCTCCCTGGCAGCCGGCGAGCCATTGGTGGAGGAACATGAGACTGAGCAATCCCCGTGTGCCATGGAGGCGGGACTGTGGGCGGAGTGGGGAGGGGCCACGGGGTTTAAACCGCGCTGCACAGGCTGAGGGGCCGGATTTTCTGCCCTCAGAACAGCTGTGGGCGGAGCCCAGCGCTGGGTGGAGGGCCATGTTCTCTATTCAGAGATTTTTTTAAAATCATTTTTGCTCAAGATTAGCTGGAGCACACCCAGCGCTGCAGATCTCTGCCCTGGGTTTTTAGCTGTTTAGGCTACAAGAGTCTCCTATCCCTGTGTTCCCGGGTTGTATTTTCGTGTTCTTAAAATTCAAAACTATTATTTTTCTAAATTAATTTTTTAAATAAATTGCTTTAATTTTTTTAATTAAATAAAGAGTTGTCCTTATTTTTGACAAATATCATGACAGTCCAAGGAACACGGTCCTGAGTGCCTTAAAAGGTCTAGGAGAGAGAGAAGGACTGAACCTTTGTCATGGTGAAGCTGTTGCTTTTGGAAAACATTTTAATCCCAATCAGCAAAGCAACTAATATAGGTTTGGAAATCCCACTGAATTTAACATGGTCCAGTCAGACAGGGTGGGGTTCAGGCTGTGCCTGTGTCCAGTCTGATTTTCAGCTCAGTTTTCTCTGGTCCTTATCTGCAGTTTCTACATGCTTACACATACTCTGTTTCGGATGGCTAACACAACTTACCAGAATCTGAGTGTAGAAATTGCCATTCTCATGTCCATAATTCCTCCTGCTTTTCAAGTTCTTTATAAACTGAACAAAGTCCTGGTAATCTTTGCGTCCTGTGCTTCACAAATCAGATGGTCTATATGCCATAGCTGCACTTTCCAAAGCACAAATGTATAAACTCTACAGGAGATGTGCAGTACCCCGGTATTGCCCCTGATCCCTCAGCAGGATTTCTTTCCCAGTGTTTTTCAGTGTCACCAAGGACACTTCCGTGCCTTACCCACGCGTTGCTGCCATAACAGCCCTTTCCCTGCCTGTCTGTTCACTGTCCGGTTGTCCTTCCTCAAAATGTTTTCCTACAATGTTGCCAAAAATTTCCTTCTGGTTTCTGGCTGTTGCTGGTCGTCTGCTTCATCTTCTGCATCCATGACAGAGAATCTTCCAGCCAAGCAACTTCTGAGTCCTGAGGCCACAGTGGGAAAGGGACGGCTCCCGCAGCAGTGAGCGCTGGGACAGGGAGCTTCAGCTGCTTCAAGCTGCATTTCAGGTCTCCAGAATTATTTTTAAATTGGGAAAATTGAACCACTTCTGTCTCACTATCATGAAACGTGTTCTTTGTGTCCAGTCTTTCAGAAATTTCTCCAGATTGGGAGACAAAGCTGTACATTGCCTTGCACACCCAATAAACTCCCTTTGCAATATTTGCTTTATCCATCACATTTG
Organism: Daphoenositta chrysoptera; assembly: GCA_013397915.1. NCBI lineage: Eukaryota > Metazoa > Chordata > Aves > Passeriformes > Daphoenositta > Daphoenositta chrysoptera. The sequence goes on from VZRO01002907.1 coordinate 61,798, forward strand.
TGAGTTCTTTGTGAGACATGCAAGAGAGGGACTGCTTTGGTTTCATTCCTAGTCAGGTCATGTGTAAATATGAACAGTTCCTATTTACCCAAATACACTATTTCCTAATATTCCCAACTTCAATTTTTTCCCCAAACCCTGTGCTTAGCAGTACACATTTTTTTTTTTTTTAACTGTACTTCTACATGGAACTCACTGGCTAATCCTTCTAGGTTAAATTTGAGTAGATAAGTGAGAAGTCAATTTTCAGTCCTTAACAAACCTAAATTATTTTTATGCTTTGTAAGAATATTCATATCCTCTTAAACATTTTCTGAAATATTTAGATGTTGTTCTTGAATTGCCTTATTTTGAACACTTTCTGAATGCTTGGTGTTAAGCAATTCTATTCTTTCTTTAAGCAATCACTAATAACAATGGTGGCCTTTCTGTTTGATTTATCAGCTGACACACTAAAGCACATTCCAGTTCTTTAATTTCCCCAGCATGTTTTGCTGTTCTGTACAGTATCTTCATTACTGCTTGATATTTCTAAGTTCATTACTACATAAACCAGCTATGTTAAAACAGTTTGATTGTATTTTTGGAAGCACAGAAAAACAGCATCAAGTACATCAGTGAAATACTTCATAATGACCTCTGCTGCTATACTTCTTTTGGATCCATTAAAACTGTTTTAAATAGCAAAAGCCGTAATAATAGAATAATAGGCAGCTTGTGGTAGTTCAGAGTATGCCTGATGCTAAAGAAATTAATTTGCAGGTGTCCTTGACTCCTGAGTGCTTATTGCTGATGGCACTAAGTAGTGCTTGACTGGAGCATCCATCTGCTATTCCTGTCTCCAGCGTAGATATTTTTGCAGTACTTAGGAGCACTTACTCTTGCTCTCTTAATGTGAGATGGTAGCAAGAGCGTGAGAAGTTTCAGCAGTTCGCATCTGCTGAAGCAAAAAGGAAATGTTTGACTTTCTGCCCAGCATTGCTAAATACAGACACTTGGAAAACAGGGATGTAAAAATATTCTTTCCCTTGAAAATATTCAGTGATGCCATTTCCCAGGATATACGGGTTGATTTTTGTTTTTAATAACATGGAGACAGGGGTTTTTTGGTGCTGAAATACGTATGTTAGAATCAATTGTTTAATGTAGTCAGATGTAAATTGTAGCTGGGAAGTGCAAAGACTTGGGTAGCTTCCCAGAGATCCAGCAATTAGAGAGTGACATAATGGTACTTTGGTCATAGCTCGTGTTCTCAATATCCTTACCTCACAAAAGTTTGGTGAACACATCCTTCTAGAACTTTGAAATGCTGAGTATTATAGGTACACTAAATAATACCTTAGGCTGTTTAATACAGTGAGCAAAAATTACATTTCCATGGGCTTAGGCCTCAGTTCAGCAAAACACTTCAGTTCCTATTTAATTTGATTTACGTGATAAAATCTTCCCTCTATCAAGAAAAGAGTAAGGGTAGCACTTATCTGGGGTGCATGGTGACTCAATTACATCTGGCTCAACTCTGCATCTCAGCTAAAGTTATGAAACATTGCTAAAATATTTCAGTCAGGTTATTGAAACAGTTTAATTAATTTTAGACATTTATGAGTCACACTGTAATCGTGTGCCATGACTCTGGGTAAGTGTGGTAGTCTGGTGTTACCCACACCTCCTGTCACCAAGAAGGACCAGTAAATTTCCCGTAAATAAGGTGGAAATGCCATGGTGTGGATAAAGGGCAATTAAGAATAACTTGAGCAGTCTGCATGTGCTCAGTTTCTGCCTGTGCGTATTTTCTGTGTTTTCTGGGGTTTTAACCCTGCTTGACTCTATGAGTATTTTGCAACTGTGTGGGTATCTATAGCTTTCTAGAGTGACAGCAACTCTGCCTCTCGCGTTTAACGTGGCAGAGGTGTGTGGCTGTGTGCCATGTTTTGGTTCAGACCATGGCCCAAAGCTGGTGCTGGGGGATACAGAATATTTTCCTGAATTTGGATTCTTTCTGGAACTGAGTTTGCAAGGAGGCTGAGAGGGACTTTGCAGAAGGACATGTAGTGATAGGACAAGCCTTTACATTGAAGGAGGAAAGGTTTGGATTAGGTATTTGGAAGAAATTCTTGACTGTGAGAGTAGGCAGGCCCTGGCTCAGGGTGTCCAGAGCAGCTGTGGCTGCCCCTGGATCCCTGGCAGTGTCCAAGGCCAGGATGGACGGGGCTTGGAGCTACCTGGGGTAGTGGGAGGTGTCCCTGCCCATGGCAGGGGCTGGAATGAGATGAACTTGAAGGTCTCTTCCCACCCATTCTGTGATTCCATGATTCTGTAATTTCTTTGAGCCCCAAAACTAAGTCAGGAAACTCAATACCCTTTAAGCTTTTCTCCCTTTTGAAGACCTGGGTTCATATTTGTCACAAACTTTTTTTGGCTTGGTTCCTGGTTCATTGTGAGTGCATTAGGAAACCGCTGATTCAGAAGAAAGCCCAGTTTTTGTCAGGAGGCTGTGTAGACATGGGCAGTAACCCTGCAGCTCTGCACAGCCTGCACGAGGAGCAGCTCCCTGTGTCCAGTGCCCGGCTGCTTGGCTCTGCCTTTGTTTTTCATAGCAAATAACCTTTGGCAGAATAACGTTGGTGGCTGTGTGGTGCTGCACACACCTGCTATATATAGCTCAGGCCTTTACCTGCTCATTAGTAATTTCCTGCACGGTGGATGCAGCATTGAGTTGAAACCAAGGCACATAAATCTGACTCGCTTTATAGGATAGGAAAAATCCCGAGTATGTTGCAGCAGAAATTCAGTCTAATGCAAGTAACAGCTGAAAGTGTTCTTTAAATTCCATGGAGATTTGACTTTTAGAACAATTTTGGGGGATCAGAGCACTATGCAGTCTGAAAGCAAAGGCAAAGTGTATGAGTGCCTTCATTGTTGGCCCAGATGGCATGACTTAATTAAATAAAATATCTGTGCTGCCTATGTGTTGATGTCTGACACTAGCCCTGGGCCAGGCTTGCAAATAACTGTGGTTTGCTAATGTGTGGCTTTTCAAACAAAATCTGTATTAGTGCTCATGAGCCGTGAGCAGTAATGTGGCCTGGGCTGGAGGCACAAGCTGGGTACTGAGTGATGAACAGAGCAAGGCTTGAAGGAGGAATTCAGCACCTTTGGAGACGCTACATTTGGGATGGAATGCACTTACCCTGACATCCTAGAAATCAGCCAGAGGAAAAAAATTGAGCATCATTAGTAATAGTTTTTAACTTCCTTCAGGTATCCTGAGACCTTGGCTGGCAGCTGTTCTGTTTCAGTGGGGAGCCAGGACACCAAGGAGAAGGGCAGGAATAAGATGACCTTGTCTCCCAGCAGCATCAGGACCAGGGTGGGTGTGTGGGCAGGGCGTGGAGGTGGCACCAAGGCATTCCTGATTTCACTGTGCTGGTGCAGCTCCCAGCAGGACATGGCCGTCCCTCAGGAACACACTCCAGCCTCCTCGGGGCTGGGGTCCCTCAGGAACACACTCCAGCCTCCTTGGTACTGGGGTCAGTGAGGGATGGCCGGGGTAGTCCGGAGGGCTGTGCAGCACTGTGGCATCCTGTTCCTGCAGTGGCGTTCCTCAGAGGCGCCGTCCACCACCAGCATTTGGACAAGGGATGGATACCTGGGGCAGCAGAGGCTTGGGACCGCCACAGTGATGGTGTTTTTCCCTCCATTTCCCCAATGGTAAATATCAAGGTTCTACTTTGAGCTATAAAGAGAGAAGTTACTGTGAAAAGATGCTGTCTGAGGAGCAAAAACAGACAGCGTATTCATGTCTAGACTAAAGCATGTGCAAGTTTCCAGGTTGGAAAAAAGGTCCAAAGAGAAGTGCTGAAAGAAGACTAAGTAAAAGCTACCCCTGGCACCTGCAGCACGCAGAGAACGTGGGTGACGTAGCTCGAGCAGGGGAGGTGGGCAGGAACCCATGCGGAGCAGGCAGAAGAATGGGCAGGAGCAGAAAGTTGCTACAGACAGCAGCAGGGATCCAGTGGCGATCACTGCAGACATTTATTCTAATATGGAATTGCCATACCTGTGTTTGTCTTAAATTATTTTAGTTAATAAATGGTGTTGTAATCCTGAATTAGTAAAAATACACTGTCAGTGACATGGCAAGCTTTTGGCTTTGCAAATGAGTCCTACACCAGGCACCCATCTTTGCATTCGAAAGTTGTGGAATCCACTCCTTTATAGTCAGTTTCGCTTTTTCCCGTGTTTTGTTTTCCCTCATATGAACTTCAAGAAGGGTTTACCTTTCAATTCTGAAATTTCACCTGTCAGTGCTTGCATGACTGTCCTTGCAAAGAGAAGCACAAGTGTTGTTGTGGCTCAGAATGGATCTTCTGTTAATGTAAATGCTTCAAAAATTTCATAGAATCAGAGAATCACAGGGTGGCTTGGGTTGGAAAGGTTCTGCAAGATCATCCAGTTCCAACTCCCTTCCATAGGTAGGGTCACCTTCCACCAGACCCAGACTAACTTTTGAGGAATAAGTGTAGGCAGACCCCAGATTTATCCAAACTGAGTCATTAGTCTAAAAACAGCCTTTTAATTCCAGTAATCTGATATAAGGTGCTGAGGCTTGTTGTTTCAATGATATCCTAAAGGGATGCCTCTGAATTTTATTTCCTACTAAAAAGCTGTAGATCTCTTGCATTAAGCAGAACCAGTTGCCATCCCCATCTGGAAACAGAGCCATTATTTTTTTGTGCTCACTTAAATCACTTGTAAGGAATACTGAAAAATCTAAGATATTTCATCTTGGAGCACATTTCCTTTTTAACTACTAATGTCCTTTTACTCTGACAAATAAATTAGTATCTGGTCACACTTTGTAGCTGATAAAAAATTTTAGAAAGCAAGTCTTGAGCTGGGAGAGAAAACAGCATTTGTGGTGGGGTTTCCATCTTTGTCCATTTTCACTGGGGTGATTTGGTTTGCAGTCTTCCATTCATTAAAACCTGGAACACGTACTTTGCTTAACACATCTGCCTAAATTGCATTGGCTTCAACACAATTTAACCCTAGATTTAAAGGGCCCTTAAAGGAATTGGGTTTTTTTTTTCAATTATATACCTTAGAATCAATTAAGGAAGAAACAGGTTATGCTTCAATGTTCCAACTATGTGGATTAAGAAGAAATTCTGATTGGGAGGGAAGAATGCAGGAGAAGGCTGCCCTGAGGCAGCCTTACTGTAAGAGCTGACAGGTCAATGCATACTTCAGTGCTTGCTAATTTGACTTTTTTTCAGCAGAAAGCTGAACCGATCATGGCAACTCCCTCATCACGAAGCACACATGAATAATCGAATAAAACCTGCCCTACCCTCCTGCACTTTTTCTCAACTCTGGTTCCTGGAAAATTGGGTATTTAGGTGTTTGATAGCAGGGCAGACTTGCTCATTGTTTAATGGCAGTAAAATGAAATAGAATTTAACAATACTGAAGAGGGGTAGTGCAAGCACCCTGGTGTGATGTGGTATATGTAAGAACATCCTATACAAAAGATACAATATTATATCTATAATCATTAATAGAATATAATTATTAATATCTAAAATGATTTTATCATGTTTCTGCAGCCTGCTGTCCATGACACCGAGCTACAGAGTAGTGAAACAATTCTGCAAGGTTTGGGATGTGACAGTGGTTTGGCTTTGATTTTTTCCTGGTCAGCTTTGATACTTGGTAAGAAATACTGCAGTGAGGCCCAGCTTCAATGAGATTATTGTAGAAGAGTAGTGATGAGGAAGCAGAAGCTTGCAGCTTGAAAAGAGTATAGCAGAGGAAAAGTAAAGGCATAAAACTAGAATTAGTTTTCTAATTTTTTTTAGACTAGAACACTAACTAATGAAAATATTTGCAATTTGTTTAACAGGACAATAATTTAGATTTGGATCTGCTCCACAGGTTCAGACACAGAATGTGGAGTTGGATTATTATAAATACACGTATAAAAATAATATATATAAAATAATCACAGTCCTCTGCCCCACCCTGGGTCCTTGGGTGCCAAGAGCAGTGTCACTGCAGGACCACAAGATCTGGAAGGGAAGATCCCAACCAGGAGGGTCCCTGGGTGGCCCCTGCGAGTTCTGCTGCACTCTGACACCACCATGGACACTGGGCCCAGTGAAATTAAAGCTGGTCTGGACTGGGTTAAATCCAACACAGGTTGTTTTGTGTGGGCACGCAAACTTTTGCTGTTAAGGCTGGTTAGTTCAGCCGGTTTTGAGACGGCTCATCGATTTGGGAGCAGCTTGTGATAGTCTCACATCTCATTAAACTCTCAGAGAACCCCAGAATATCCTGAGCTGGAAGGGACCCACAAGGATCACCGAGCCCAAGCCTCAGTGAATGGCCCACGCAGGGATCAAGCTTTAGAACAGCATTATTGACTGTGATGGATCTTTTTGCCTTTTTAAGGGTAAATAAGTCTATCTCAGTTAGACCCATAGGGACAGAGGTTATGAAAGCCCTTCCAAAGCCTTCCTAGGCCTGATGGGGACTCTTCCTGTTTCCTTTTTAGCTGCCAGCTTGGCCCTTGCAATGACATTTTAATCACAGGTACCCACCAATGCCGCCACCTTGTTTAGCCAGACCAAGAGGCTACAGCTCTTGTCATTACATTCACTGCTCTTCACAATTAAACATTTGTACTCAAGCTGTCAGTAAATGTTTCTGTTTAGCTGGTGATTTAGTGTCCTGGATTATGCTGAAAATACTTTGAACTGATGGTTTTCTTAAAAGGCCAAACTGCTTCTTATATTGCATCCAGTGAGACTTTGAATACACTGGGAAGGCTTATCCAGCCCTGAATGTTTCTGCAGACTTCTAATAATATGTTACGAACAAATTCAGAGAATGAAAAATTGCTGTGAAAGTTCTCTAAGTTCTCGCACTTGATGGAAGACGAAGCAGATTTTATTATCCTTCCTCAGGATTAACAGTGCCCTTAATAGCAGTGGATTTCCCCATGTGGAAGCAAAGAAAATCCATCCCTTAGCAGGTACTCACTTGCTTCTTAGGATACGTTTTCCAGGTGATTCGTGGAGTTTTCACCATGTGCTTTCCATTAATCTTGGGATGAATGTTGAGCAAATCCCAATGCAGCACTTGGAATATCTACCAATTAATTTTTAAAAGCAAAAATTCTTAGTAACTGGAGTTTGGACTACCTGGTACAAAAATCAGATGTTTAGGCTAATTGTGAGAAAAAGTGTTAATTCTCGGAAAACAGATCCCAAAGTAGTTACCTAAAGTAGCATTTTATTACCATTTATGACAAATCCCCTTGAAAACAAAACAAAAAGAAAGCAAAACCAACAAAAAACCCAAAAGGAAGCAAAAAATAAATATTTCCATATCATTTAAGTGAGTATGGGTAAGGTGGACATTTGTCTCTGGGAGTCCCTTTTCCTCCAAAAATTGTGCTAGATTTTAAGTCCTGAGAGGTTTATTCTGCCCACTCTCTGCAGCCATTTGCTTTTCATAAAGATAAACAGATTTGTCTCAATTTTACAGGAGCAGGTTCTACTGTAGAGCAACATAGAAATGGAAAGTGTACCTTGTAAGGACTGACACTTGAAGAATATGGATAGTTGTTACCAATATTTTTAGAGATATAGAAATATTCTGCAACTTCTTAGATGTATTGAAGAACTTCCCCAGGAAGAGATTACTGCCACTACCTGAAAAAAAATTACAAGGAATAAAAGGTATTTCAAATACAGCTGATTCTAAAAACATCCCCTGTAGGGAAGTGTGAATGTGACATGCTGCTTTATTCCCCTGAATGGTTTTTGAATTGTGGGCATAGTTTAAAATATGTTATTTTTGATACCTTTGCATGTGCAGCTGTAATCCCAAGGAAATTTTCAGCAGTAATAAAAACAAAATTAGATAAAACCTGACTGTAACTGTAAAATACAAAACTTCTAAGGGCTAATTATATAACAGTGTGAGCATTTAATTAGTCTTTCCTCTCAAAAATATATTTAAATTAATTGGTTGTTCAGTACACACTGAAATGATAAAAACATCAAAAAATTAGGAATTTCGATAAATGTGAAACATGTGCTTCCCTACTTAAGCCCTGTTCTTGTGGTTTGCAGATGATACCGGGGCATCCAATAATAATAACAGAACTGTACAGAAATCAAAGAATTATTTATTTTAAACTGCTTCATGGAGACAAAAGCTGCCAAATCACTACAGATTCTGCTGTGAATGTTTTACTGCTACTTCTCCCTGGATACTCGCACTTAAGTAATTTCTTCAGTTTCCAAATTACAACAAATCCTTCCCGTGTCGTGGAGCAGAATTTGCAATGCTTTCTCTGGAGGTGCCTGCAACACTGCAGAAGGAAAACTCTGGTGCTGTTACTGCTACACCCGGCCCGTGCTCGGTGTGTAAAATCCACTTTATTCCTTCCCCACTATGTATTGCCATCTAGCGGCCCCTGGTCCCCCTGCGCCGCAGCAGCCGGGTCTGACCATGGACATCAGCTGGGAATGACCATCAGAATCAGCTGGGAATGACCATGGACATCGGCTGGGAATGACCACTGGCATCGGCTCTGAATGACCATGAACATCAGCTGGGAATGACCATGGACATCAGCTGGGAATGACCATGGACATAGGCTGGGAATGCCCGCTGGCATCGGCTGGGAATGACCATGGACATCAGCTGGGAATGACAATTGGTGTTGGCTGGGAATGACCATGGACATCAGCTGGGAATGACCATTGGCATTGGCTGGGAACGACCATGGACATCAGCTGGGAATGACAATTGGCATCGGCTGGGAATGACCACTGGCATCAGCCAACTCAGGCCGGGCACTGCCCCAGTCGTGGCTTTTTGGATCACTTTCTTTGGAGAGGACTGGAGCCCTGTCGCAAGGATCTGCTGATGGCAGTGCCATGTGCATGTGATCTAACATTCCTTTGTACTTTCTTGTGAATAAAGAGTCGTGGGGTGGAAAGAACCAGGCAAGGTACAAAGAGAGCCATTGGATTTTCCTTGTGGTGTGGATCCCTGCTCAGCTCAATCAGAGGAGAGGCAGAAATAATGAGTGACAGGTTTGCATGTTGGCATGACTTCCTGCCAAGGACTGTGAAAGATTATAAAGAATTGGATCATAATTCTTGGCCAAAATGCTATCTTCTGGGAGCTCAGATAGTGATAGGACAAGGGGGAAGAATTTTAAACTAAATGAGGAGAAATTTAGACGAGATATCATGATGGAATTGTGCCCTGTGAGGGTGGGGAGGCCCTGGCACAGGGTGCCCAGAGCAGCTGTGGCTGCCCCTGGATCCCTGGCAGTGCCCAAGGCCAGGCTGGACATTGGGGCTTGGAGCAGCCTGGGACAGTGGGAGGTGTCCCTGCCATAGCAGGGGTGGGGGGGAACTGGATGGGCTGTAACGTCCCTCCAACCCAAACCAGTCTGGGATTCTGGGATTCAGTTTTCACACCTCTCAATAAAGAGAAGCAGCTGCATAAGTGCTCTGAGGGGTGGCTGCTCATCGCAGTTAGGTAAGTGGAGTCTCACCTGTCCATCACGTGGGAATCTGGAAAGGCTTTTTCAAAATCCTCGTAATTCCCTTCAACCCAGATCAGTAATTAAATCCTTCAGTCCTTAAAGAAGTCATTATACCAATCTATTTCCCACAAAGCTGCATTTGGGTATAGTTAATTTTTACACAGTTTGTGTGTGGGAAGAAAAAGCCACCAAACCCCAATTTTTCTTCAGATCAATAAAAATAATTGCTATAGTGGTTGTTCAAAAATATTTCTGAAACAGTAATAAATGAACACACAATTGTCTTACCTTTAAACTGTTACCAGAGCTGTTCTAAAAAACCCAAACAAATATTTAAATATTGATTTTCTCATAACAAAATTACAGTGTTGAAGTTCTCTTTGTGCTGTGCATTCCATTAGGATCCCAAGTGTCTCACTTGCCAGTGAGCACTTGAGAAAACACAGCCTTGCCAGTACAACAAGTAGCAAATATGGGGCAATTTTAGAGTAGGACTTCGTGGTGATTTTTCATAGTGAGGTGTGTGTACAGAGAAGTATCTCAAGGAAAATAATAATGAGAAATTTAAAAATATATATTGAAATGTAGTAATAACATTAATGGGATATAAATGTAGAAGAAGCAAATAAAAATTTAGTTCTCATTTTTATTACTCAATACTAATTTTAAAGTGGCTTTTTCTTCTTGAATTATGCTTTATTTCATCACTAGCTAGGAGAAAATCAAAGGAAAAAATACATACAAAAGGATTTAAAGAACTCATTAATAAACTGTACCTCTCTGTACAGAATCACATCCTGACAGTGAAAATACAGAAGCTGTTTCAAAGAGAAATCACCAGAAACCACAGAAACTGACATCAAAACAAAACTCTGATCTGCTTCTTAGCTGTAAATAAGCATCTATTTGTACTTGCTGAGATTTTACTGTCTGGTTAACCAAAGAAAACCTTTGTAATAACTGAATAAAGCCTTTATAATTCGTGTCCTGTGGGTTTTGTATTGATAGAGTGAGTAAATATTGAGCATTTGATACTAAGAGAAGAAAAATCCAGCAGCTAGAGATCAGCCATGGAGAAGTCATTGTCAAGTAAGGGGTTCTCTAAATTCAGTATGTTTTAAGTGCAGGTATTTTACATTATATGGTGCTGAACTGCTGGTGCTGAGGGTTTAGTATTTTAAATTTTTATTTTTGGAAGTGTTATTAAGAACTAAGAAAGTTTTCTGCTCACCTCAAGTTATAGAGTGTGTGAACAGCAAAGACAGAGATCTGAGTATTTAAGGGCTGAGCTTTGGTTATGTAAGAACGTGTCATTTAAAAAAAGGCTTAGCTCTTTTTCCTGCAACTTTCTTATACATTTGAATCAGAATTTTGTGGAAAGCACCAGTGTGATCCCAGTGAAGTTACTGCTTGAGAGTAAGAGCAGGTAGCAAACTTCCAGCTTTGAGGTGAACCAGTTGGTGGATGGGCTCTGGTTCTTTAGAATGTAACAATTGCTGAGGTGAGCAGAGGTGCAGACTGAAGCACAGAACTCTGAACATCTCTGTGTCCCATCCTGCTGGGTGCTGTGCTCAGGACATTCCTGCCTGTTGGTGCTGACAGGGGCTCGTGGTGGCAGCGGCAGCCTTCAAAGGGATGCTGCTGCAGATCTGTTTGTACAACGAGTTGTGAACCGGGCTGATCTTTGAGGTTCCTGAAGTTTCCTTCCGGTTGTCTCGTGCTCTTTCAGCACCACTGGCGCGTGCGACGACTGCAGCTCTCGGAGAATAACCTGGACTGTGCCTTACACCTGCTTGCACTTAGGAAAAGAAACATTTGTCACTCTTATTTACGTAATTGCTTAAATTGCATTTTAATTTTAACAGCTTAAGTATGTTGGTGGAGAAAAATGTTTTCTAAATGGAAGTTTGATCAAATGCCCAGGGAGCTGGTGCAAGTCTTTCCATCGACTCAAGAGATTTTGTTTCAGGCATTTTATTTAAACAATACTCCTCTCAACCATAACTGAGTCAACTTACATGCTTTTTATGAAAGCAACTGAACAAAAATATTTCAACCAGCAATATTTACTATAACCTTTTAAGGAAAATTACTGAAAATTAAATCTTTCCATTTTATAATTTTTATGCAGTTTGAAATATAAAGAAACCTGGATATAGTTCTTTTAAAAAGCAATGTATCTGCTTCAGTGTTACAAAACTGAATTTCTTCTTGCTAAAAATGGAAATTGGATTAGATTCTGCTGGAGCAAACTCAACAATTGCTTAAGTTCTTTTGTGTTATTCTTCATTCCCATTAATAGGAATAACATGATACCTATACTCAGCAATTCCCATCACTGTGGGCTCTTAAATAAACATTAGGAAATATTAGTCTCAAAGTTACAGGCTCCATTTAGCACACTGGTCAGCTCTGCATTTTAGATTTGCCAGCCGGACTGGCAGCCCGGATTTCTCTGACCACTCATTACACTAATGCTTGCAGGCTTTCCTGGCAGAGCTCCTTACGGAGCTGGGCAGGTTCAAAATGTATCAGGAGGCCTTATCACTCAAAGTAAACACTCAAAGTATATTTCCCCTTTGCTGAAAGATTTACATTAATTCCCTGTTAGGCAGCGTATCAATTACAGAGCTGTATTTCCTACGTGTCGTAGGTGTAAACTTCCCCTTTTCCCTCACCCCTGCCCGAGTTTGGAGATGATATAAAAAGAAGATCTGGCTACATTTATTTCACTGAAGTATTTTAAAGTGTTTAGGTGAAATCTTGAAGGTGCTAAATCACAGCAGTGTCAACATGCTGAGGTGCAGACTTTGATGCCCTCGGTTGTGGCAAACAGCACAAAACCTTACGAACTTTTCCAAGCGCTTCCTCGGGGCTACTGTGCAAAAAGCACTCGGCTGATCTGATAAAGCCGATCTGCTCTGTCCGTTCTGAAATACATGATCCAGAGTTTATCTCAGTCATAATCCAGGCAATTTGTTTACTGATAAGCAAGTGCAGGGAGCAGTTAGGTTTCAAAGAGTGAGTTTGGGCAGAATTCCCCGGCTGAGCAGCTCCAGGACACCAGGCTGGGGAGGTGACCCTGGCCTGGACGCTCACAGGCCGGGCTCGGTGTGCCCAGGGACCTTCCGGGAGCCTCACACGTGGGAAGGGCGTGCAGGGGTTCCCAGTGCTGCCAACCCAGCACAAACGCTCTGCTCTGCCCGTGAGGCAGCTTTGGGTCGTTGCCACATTAAACTTCGAGTCTCTTCCTCAAGTACCAGCCAGAACCATGGAACCACACAACAGTCTGGGTTGGAAAAGACCTCAAAGCTCATCCAGTTCCACCCAAAAGTAGCTCCTGCCAGGTCATGACTGTCTTGTTCCAAGTTCAGTTCCACAAGAAATGGCATTTTCTTGAGATTAAATATATTCCAGTTGTGAACAGAGCCCTTTAATTGTACAGCAAATTGAGTTTCTATATTGTGTATTTTTGGAGGTTTCTGCTTTTATAGCTTTTAAAATTCTCATTCTCTGCACTAAGCAAAACTCCAACATATTTTACACAGCTGCTCTTTCAAATTCCAGATATTTGACGTAATATTTTTGCTATGAAATTCCAGAATATCACTACTAGCTGTACTTTATCAAGGAAAGGCTCCCTGAGCACTTCAAACCTAATAACTTTGATCTACCTTAATAAAAATTTCTGTCTAATCTGTCCAGCTCTTTGGCAAATGCTGCAGCCAGCTATACTGATACATATATATATATGTGTGTGTGTGTGTGTATAAAAATATGATAGATGAAATTCTGGATGAAATGTGAATCTTAGTCCAGTGTATTCCAGTTTGCCAAATAATTAGGTGACAGTCTGGAGCCTTCAGCAGCTCCATGTCCAGTGTCAACTGAATATTCATGGAATCAAGCCAAGTTTGGGCTGAATTCATTTTCCATGTCAATAGCTACCTGCTACTTGAAAATATTCCTTTTGTAATTATTCAGAATTTTGTATTTAGCAAAACATGAGTTAAGAAAACCACAGCATGATGTTTTTGGTCACAAGAATGGTTGTGAAAATATTTATTTTCAGTTTACTTTATATTTAGCTCTTTGGACCAGAGAAGCCTGGGCTTAGCAGTGAGTTATCTAATTATTTTGAAAAGGAGCAGGATTTTACCCTTGCAAATATATTTAGCCTTTCAACAAACACATTTTGAAGATAACCTCTTCACGTTGCCTTGATTTATAATCTTCCTGATGTTTTTATGGTTGGTGAGAACAACATTTGGCTGGGACACACAGAAACTGGAAGCGCTTTGTTCCAGTAGAGGTATTTTCTACCAAAATTTTGTTTAATTCATGGCAGGCTGATTTGTGGAAAGATGTGTTTTTTTCATTCTGGATTTTGGTGAAATTCAGTGCTGAACAGTTGTTTCTTCTATCTGTGTTATTTTTACTGGGACTAATGCCTGCCATTGTTTCCTGTAACTCTCTGAACTTGCCTGTTGCTTTGCTGTTTCTTTTCTTCCCCAGCAACAGTGACCTTTAATTGGCAGCTGACAGAGCAGATTTTTTTACTAGAATAACATAATTAGTGTTTGAACCTTATATGAGTACTTCTGTCAGGTGTCACAAGGTTAAAATTCCATTTGCTAAAGCCACATTACAGTATCAGTGATTGGTGTACTGTAAACACTGTTCCTGGGGGCAACTGGAGATCTCTGAGCTCTGCCAGTGATGCTTAGAAAGAAACGTCAGCACATGAAGGGAATATCTGAATTTTCAGCTTCCTGGGTGTGTAGCAAAAATGTCCATTCTGAAAGTGCATTTCATTCCATTCTGTTCAAAACCATCGAGTGTGCTGGGATGAGCAGAAACTGTCCCAAGAGTCTGTTCATTCCCTGTGGCTGAGTGGGTGATTCTGTGAGTTATAGCCTTAAGCTGAGTGAGGGAAGATTTAGATGGGATGTTGGGTAGCAATTGTTTCCTGTGAGGGTGGGAAGGCCCTGGCACAGAGTGCCCAGAGCAGCTGTGGCTGCCCCTGGATCCCTGGCAGTGTCCAAGGCCAGGCTGGACAGGGCTTGGAGCACCTGGGACAGTGGAAGGTGTCCCTGCCTGTGGCAGGGGGTAAGAATGGGTGGGCTGTAAGGTCCCTCCCAACCCAAACCATTCTGTGATTCTGTGATAAGAAAAACATGATTTGATATTTTATTTATCATCCTATACGTGCATACACATGTCTACATATCTTTGCATATTTGCTTAAAGAAACAGTCTGCAAGAAACAGAATTCAGGAACCAGGCACGCTCATGTAAAAATGCATCTTGACAAAGAGATTCTGGCATTTGGTGAGATGCTGAACCACCCTCCCATTTCCAGCTCTGCCATCTTATCCCCACTGTAGTTCTGTGCAGCTTGTGTTTGTATCAAAATCCACATCCAAGTAATGGCTCAGATGTGCTCCTGCTTTTTCAGAGTCTGAAAACTCTTCCCATTAGCAGCAAAACAAAGAACAATGCTGATACTTTCTTCACAGTGAAGGCTGGGAGAGACTTTAAAATGTAAATTTAGATTAAACAATCAAAACTTTTATAACTTGCTTATGTCTTCTGTCATAGCATAAAGGTCAAATATATCTGTGATTTAACGGCTTTGAATGTGGTTCCTTGGAACCAGTGATATATTTGGGTAGGTGACCACATAAATGAAAAATCATGGCTATGCAAGTTTTTCCTTTAATTCCTCATGCAAAGTTTTCCTCAACTCCTTTATAGTACATGTCAGCCAATAAAACAGTAATGTAACGCATTAGAGTAAAAGAATCTAGTCAGTACTTCAGGCTGGAGCTGGCCTGTCTTAGATCTCACAGAATTTGGGGAAGCTTGTGTTGCTATTACTGATTTTGCATGTGATAAGCCAAATTTTGCTTGTCTTAACCAGGCAATCATCCTGCAGATTGCAGTTAGGCAGCTCCCCCAATGGAGTGTAGCCACGTTTTGGCACATGAAGGACTTTTCTAGTCATCAAAAGCAGCAGCCTAAATGTGACACAGCATTGGATCCCAGTTCAGAGAGGAGGGGAAGGGTTGGATGCAATCATACTTGGGTGTCTCAGCAGTTCTATTAATAAGTGTTTGAAGATGTGAAAGTGGGAACTTGGAAAGCAGGCCACCACATACTCAAATATAGATGTGGATTTAATACAGCTCATTTATTACTGGTGATTGCTTGGAGGCATCATGGACAAAATCCTTAATGTAAGAGGAAAAAGTGTCAGCTGTCACGCTCGGTTCCAGCTTTAATTTCAATTGCCTGAGCAGGAGCAGCTGCGAGTTGCTATCAGGCATGTGAAGTTTTTAGTGCTAAAAAGGCAGCTGGGCTGGAAATACCCCAGAAGTACATATCCATTTGTCTGGTTAGCTTCAGCACTTAAACTATCAATCAGGTCAGCCTAAAGAGAAATGAATGACATCAGTCAAAACAATCGGATATCTCTGCACAGTGATTAGCTCCGTGTAGTACAAAAACTTAAATAATTTGTTCTTTGAAAATGTGATGATTGATTGGCTTCCATTAGGCTTGGATTTTAAAACATTCCATGAACTCTCAGATAAAATGGCACTAAAATGTTATTGCAATAACCAAATAAATCATATTAGACTATAGTGTATATAAGTACTTTAAAACATTATAGATACTAGAATTCTGTGTATAATAAAAAGGTGAAGAATGTAATCCATGAACTTTTTTTTCCTTATCTCACACCAGCATTATCCATGGCTGCTTTCAAGGCTAATGTTCCTAAGGAGATGAATTTTAAGTTTTGTTTTAATACATTAACATACGTATGTAAGGGTTGTGCAGTTTCAAAGGGAGGTATTTTAAACCTCAGTGCAGAACTTATCTGAGCTTTTGATACTGGTGCTGGCTGTTCAATTGGAGTTCAGCCGGGCAGCTGGGAAATGGGCTGTCACCATTTGAAAGTGGTGCCTTTTCCAGTACCAGTTTTGGGGTCCAGTTCATTGTCCTGTGGTTCAGACCAAAGAATCCCTGACATAAAACAATGTTTAGCCTTGAATCTCGTGTAGGGGAATAAAACAAAGCCTTGCTCTGATATGTAGGGTGGCAGTGTTAGGTTAACGCTTGAAATTTATGATCATTTTCCTAATATTTCACTTTTGCCTAATGATCCAGACTCTGCAGGCAAATAATTCTGTGAATCATCTCTTACTTCCAAACAAACTGTAGGCCCAATGCATGCGAGATTGCCTAGATATTGGAAGCCTTATGGATCATAAATCGGAAGGCAAGGAAAATAATCCCATAAAAAATGTTTTACTTCATTATTTTAGGATTTAGTCATGGATTTGAAGTACTGGTGTTGAGCTTAAGTAATTGGTGCCATTGTAAATCAAAGGTAGCAGCACACATGCAGCACACACAGGACTGCCTTTGAAGCCACTTGGAGCATGTGGCTTTTCTACTGGTGACTGATGCTGCTTTGTAATTTATTTGCTGATGAGAGCAAATGGAGTGTATTGACAAGACCCAAACACCTCCCAGAAAGTTTTTGGAGGTTTTACACGTGTGATTCCATCAGCTGTTGTCTAAATACGATTACCTGTGTTCTGGGGCATTGCTTCATAGCAGAAGTACTGACTTCAAGCTGTCACCTTTTTGCAATGAGTGACAGACTTCAGAGCAAGGCTCACACTTGGAACTTGCCTCTCACTCCAGAGCCAATGAAAGCTTTGGGAAGCTGTGAGGTAGTCATGGGACCTCCAGCCCGTCTATATTCATTAATAAATCCGTTATTAATTAATCAACAGGACAATTCAGTTTCTACATTGTAAGTCTTGAGATGGGAAGGCTGAAGGGAAACTTAGCAGTGTGTGCAAATACCTGCAGGGACAACGAGAAAAAAAGAGGGAGCCAGAGCCTTCAGTGACAGGATAAGAGGCAGAGGGGGAAGTGCTGGGGACTTACAGAGAGGGTGGTCAGACACTGGAACAGGTTGCCCAGATGGGTCATGGGGGCCCAGTCTTGGAGGTAATCAAAACCTGGACACATCCGTGAGCAATCTGCCCAAGGATTTGGGCTGGATGATCTCCAGAGGTCATCCTCAGCAGGCAGCCTCATCAATCCTGTGATCCTAACGCAGAAATTCCACGGCAATGAGATCTCCGGCAAGAGGTGACCAATTACTGTGATTAATGGCTACACACACTTCCTGATTTAGACATGTATGACGTGTGCATCACCAAAAGTGGAGATTTCATTTTGTGTCTCATAAAGCCATGTTCAATATTTATCATTAACTGATGCCTACAAATTGTATTTCTAATTTAAACTGCGTGTCAGGCTTGGCTTGCCAGCTGGGCATCAGGGTTAGAGTTTGTCCTTAATGCACAGAGCAAGCACAAAGGCTGTGCTGTGGAATTATGCTGAAGTGGGGTGTTACTCCTGCATAGCCTCCATGTTGCAGAGTATTGCATCCTGAATTCATAGTATTCATGGAAAGGAGCAGGTGAAATGTTAGGTCCTGCTTTAGAGCACCAGTTCGTGGACCAGCTCACAAGCCTGAGTTCTGGCCAGACAATCTCTGACCTATAGCAATGTTTAGCCTTGAATCTTGTGTAGAGGAACAAAACAAAACAAATCGCCATGTTCTGAAGGTTTGAGGGTTTTTGGAGTCTTTGGGAAACAGTGTATGTGGAAAAATGTTTAAATTCCTAGAAGCTGGTGAGATCAAAGCTAGAGCTGTGCTGTGTTGAATTCCTAATGATATTTGCAGGTAATATCTATTGCTGCTGGCTTGTTTTTTGATTTTTTTCATTAGATTATTTGGAATTGTATGCTTTGAAGGGAAACAAGGAATTTTCTGTGTGTTTATGCAGTGCCTGTCTCAGTGGGGCTGCTGTGACGCCAGCAGGGCTCCAGCACTCGGGCTGCAGACGGATCTCACTGCCCGCACCTCGGGCACAAGGTGGACTTTGGCTCCTGCCTGGAATGAGGGAGGGGAATGACTTCTCATGCTTTGATAATTGAGCTCTCTTACCTTTCACAACAAACTCCCAACTCCTTCTGTTTGAGGCAAACTTCCACTCTGCGTATCTTACTTATGTCACAGTCAGGAATGCAGCTAAAAGCAGTGCTCATTCTTAAAAGCACCAATAAAAACCACTAAATAAGTGGAGAATTTGTGAAATATATATATATGTGAAACAAACATGTGAAACCTGATTGTGATTACACCCTGTTGGTATGGAATACATGTACCAGAAAAGCACCAAAACCTAGAATAGTGTTTTAAAATATAGATTAAATCATTAGTCGCAAGTCCTTCTTGTGACATCTTTGTAGTTCAGTGCATTTCCAGTGAGTGAGACGTCCTCTTGGTTTGGTCACAAAAATATCATTGCTTGTCCAGAAGTGATATTGGTTATGCATCTGTTGGGAAAGAAATAAATATCATCCGAGGTATGTCACTAAATTAAAAAGTAAGTCAGGACTTGCTTTTTTTCCTGCATGGAAAGTATTTTTAGCTATAAAAACTACTTCTTTCCTACTGAGAACCTGATGTTCAGATTTTATTAGCAGCTCTCCTGCTATCTCCAGAATCACTCGACATCACTGTCATTTGCCAAAAGGGTGAAGTTCAGTAAAGGTTATATTTGGATTTTCACTATTATCTTTCGTTTTCTCATGCTTCATCTTTCTCCAAACATGCAACACCTTTGGGATGAAAAGTCTCATCTTTGTTCATGATGCAGAAAGCTTGTGGGAGAGGTTGAAGGAGTAGGGCTGCTTGTTTTCTTCTTTATCATTGTCTTTTACTTTTCTTAAAAGCTATTTCTCTATTAAGTGGATTTGTATAATGTGTGTCTTTTCTGGCCTTTAAAACACCTTTAAATATCCTCCTCTTGTGATTAGGTAGATATTCGGTCTATTAAAAACCTCAAAAAAATTTGGTTTTATTTAATTGTGTCGAGTCTTTCATTACTTTTATTTCTTTTATACTGACATTATATTCCACCATTCATTTCTATCCAAAATTTGTGGCTGAAAATACAGATTTTCCTCTGGCCCCCTTCTGGCCATGCTTTTAATGTTCATTTTCCCCTACATTTTAGGGAAATTTAGTTGTACTGAGTGATGTATAGTAGACTGGATAGACATATGACTATAAATATTTCTTATTAACCATTCTTTTTATTTCTAAATGTATACCAGCACAGGAAAATCAGAGCTCTCTTAGAGAATAGATGAGGAAAAGTGATACTAGTGATTACACATTTCCTCAAAACTATCATACTCTGCTATGGGTTTGTTTAGGTTACAAAAAGGTTCAGTGCAGGATCCAGTTAATATTTTGGTTGGGATGGACCAAGGCTGTCTATACAAATCAAATAATATGTAAGATAGTTGTAAATTCTGTTGAAATACTTTTTAGGAGTAAAAAAAGAAAAGTACTGGTCAAGCTGTTGGGGAGACAGAAAACAAAGAAACAAGACAGACTTGGACAAGCCCTCCTGCAGGCCTGCACATAAGAAAATTCACCTGGAATATCCAGTGACACTGACCTGTTCAGTATCAGCCCTACAATTACCACTTTGAAAGCTTTTCTTCCACTAAAGGAAGGTTCTTTCCTGCTGGGGAAGAGAGATCCAGTTTAAATAATGACCTGTGTCAGCATATTTCATCTCAGCTTTGGGGAAAAGGTTCTCTGGGGCTGTATCACCAATAGGACGTGGGACACCATACACAGGGCAGTACAAGGCAATGGCACAGGGCAGATGATAACGTGCAGGGCATTATTCCTTGAGAGTAAGCACCCTCTATAAAAAGGATTAGTGATAGAACAACATTGTCCTTTGGTACTTCATGGTTGTCCTTACAGGATCTGTGTTGATTTGCAGTGGTTTGTGAATATTCTCCATTCCTGTCTGCCACTGGGGGCTGTGTCCTGAAGCTGCCCAACCCTTCTGCTTGGAATTAGCCAAATCTGTTCATAACAGATTACCAGCAAAAGCTGTGGGAGAGGTGATTATCAGTTCCAATTGTCTGCCAAATGGCATTAGGTCTGGCATTTCCACTGCCTGGTCATTAAGCACATGTCAGACCTCGAGTTGTTGATAATTTCTGCAATTAAGGCCACCATTATTGTTTCCTTTACTTAAACAGGGAGCCCAAATTACATGGTTAAATATAACCTCTGGTTGTTCCCACACACACTTGGGGTCTGCGCTGAAGAACAGTGTTAATCCTCTGAGAACACACAATTAATAAGATAACAGTAGGTTAGGATTGCTGCTGTGAGCTCAGACCTTGAATGATCACATCCTCTTGAAGGCAGTTTGGGAAAATCTCAGACAGAAATCAAAGGAATGGTGTGGAATATTAAGGACAGATAAATATAAGTTTAAACCTGTTGCTTAAAATAATGTGTATGCTCAGGGATGTAGAAATATGATTAAATAATTGCATACAGTCAGATTAAACCTTTTATTTTCTGCCTGTTAATATTAAGAACTCAATTTCTTATTTGAAAAAATGTTTTTTTGTATTTGAAGAAGGGTTCATTAGAAGGGAATAATGAAAGCTGAGGAAAAGCAGTACAGGATGCTGAACAGGGAAGAGATGAAAATTGAGAACTCCTTGGTCAGTTCTTGAGGTTTTGGTCCAAAGTCCATTTGCTTCTTACAGAAGGAATTCCTACTGACTCTTTCAGTAGCCTGGATTTTATTTCAATTTCTTAAATCTTACGTTTCTGACAGCAAAAGAAGCCTACAACTACAGAGGCATTCATTTGAATTGTCCCAGTTCCTCTGTGCTGTTGCACAGGGGGTGAGGATGGGTGGGAACGGGGTAACTGATATTTCATGTCCACTGCCTGCCATGAATTAGAATGAATATTCGTATTTGCAGATAATCGTTCACCTCAGAGACTGATAACTTCCAAACCAAGTTTCCATCTGGTTTCACATCTCCAAGCTTGGCAGTTGAATACAATAAACAATTGCATGGATCCTGGAGCCGAGTGTTTGAGATGCAGATGCACAGAGGCTCCCAAAGTAAAACTTGGAAATTGTTTCTCCTTCACAGTGGTGCCCTTCTTTTTATACACTAGGACTGGGGAGGAAGGTGGTACCACTGCACCCTTTTCTGTTTGTTGGTTTAAGCCCAGCTGTAACGTTATTTAAGTGTTGGTTTCTGGATTTGATTGAATGTGCCTTTATGGAGAGAAGCAATGCTCTTATATGAATGCCACACAGTTGTTCTATTTATTTCCAAGGGAAAACAAACCTATTCAAGTCACTTAAATGTGTAAAAGCTACAGTGAATTTAATTTAATCTGAGTGTGTGTTTAATCACCTTTAAGGTACTTAAGGGATTTTGTTGATTTATGTATTTATTAACCAGGGTACTTTTAGATCCTTCTTCATTAATATACAGCTCCTTCAAATAAGAGTAGTATTTTGGGTCTATTCTCATGGGTTTTAGCCAAATCTAGTAATTTCTGGAATAGGCCATAGGGCCTATATGAACTGCTGGAGGCCCCACATCCTACAGAGTTAGAAAACCACCAGCTAGGGAAAAATGTGAGAAAATGAAAAAGAGGAGGTGCAGTAAAGGGGAACATTTCATAATGTGATGTTTGTCTAGAGAAGTTATACTTCATTATCTCAAAGGTCTTCTCCAACCTAAGTGATTCTATGACTTTATTCTGTACATACACTGCAGCTTCCTCTTCATAAAGGAAAAAACCCTAAAACCTTATTACCTTCAACATTTTGGAATCACATCTTGGTCCTATCCAAACCAGGTGTGTAGTTCAGAGTGTTATTACAACCTCATCACTTAGAGGAGCTCTGAAGCAGAGGAAGGAGAGCTGAGTGTGTATGGAGACACCAACACCCTCACCTGCACCCCGCACACAGCGTGGTTATTGGGGTCTGTGGGCCTGTCAGTATCCAGCTCTTCCAGTCCTATGCAGGTTTAACAAAATTCAGTTATTTTATCTGTTAGTTTGATTTTATCATGGAATCGTGGAATGGTTTGGGTTGGAACAACCTTAAACCTCATCTCATTCCACCCCCTGTCCTGGGCAGGGACACCGCCCACTGTCCCACGCTGCTCCATCCAGCCCCATCCAGCCTGGCCTTGGGCACTTGCAGGGATCCAGGGGCAGCCACAGCTGCTCTGGGCACCCTGAGCCTTTCCTGGCAACCTCCCCTGGTGCTCTGCAACCACCAGCAGTGCCAAGACGTGAAAGAGGCTGTTGGGCTCCAGCTTTACAGAGACCTCCCTGAAGGGTTTCTTCTCTGCCTGAGCTGGATGGAGCAAAGCTGCTCCCACTGGAATGGAGAATTTCTTCCAGTAAATTCTGCAGGAACTGAGAAAACTGTCCTTGTGTAGAGGAGGGGTGAATTTTAGTGCCCTCGGTTTGGTCTAACACCCTCTTCAGAGCCAAGCCCTTGTCTCAAGTGGTCAGGTGAGATATAATTCCTGGTGATAGGAGACTCCTGGCCTGGGAGTGCCTCCACGGGAGTGAACCAGACTCTACCAGGGGATGGACTGGGAAACACTCCCTTCCCTCCCACCACATGCCCCAGCTTCTCCCTGAGAGCCCTGTCACCCCTCTTTATCTGGGGGATAAATGCTGATACAGCTGCTGTGTTGAGGAGAGCCAGCCCTGAGGAAGGCCAGGCACGGTGCCCACTCAGGCACTTGTGCACATAAACACTTGCTGTGTCGAGATATGGGAGGAGGGCAGCAGCTGAAAACAACCTAAATCAGAGGGGCTGTGGGACTCTGCAATTTATCATCTCCTAATTAACTGTTAATTTGCTGGTCTTTAGGTTCAAGCACAGCCCTAATTCATCACAGGCTGGCATGGCAGTGTCCAGGCTGGGGAAGGTGCTCTGCACAGCACTTCAGCTCTCTTCCCATTAACAATTGACATGAATGATCTTCCTACTCAAACCATTCTGTTATTCTAAGATTTCTGGTTGTACCAGGAATTAGGCACTAAAGCAGTCCCTAAAAACTACTATGGAATATTTGGTCCTAGGAGAGTAATGGTGACTTTTTAAAATTCTTTGCACATGCATAGAGAATGGTAGAACCAACTTCTACATGCCTTAATACATGTAGATCTGTCACATCATCCTTAATACACCATCCCAAATGATGGGTACTTCCCCCAGAGGGTGCTGGCACTGCCCAGGGTCCCCAGGGAATGGGCACGGCCCCGAGGCTGCCAGAGCTACCAGGAGCGTTTGGACACTCTTCTCATGCCAAGGGTGGGATTGCTGGGGTGTCTGTGCAGGACCAGGGGTTGGGCTTGGTTGTCCTTGTTGGTCCCTTCCAGCTCAGGAGAGTCGCACGGCTCTCTAGTCTCACAATCAAAATTCTCTCTCCAACACATTGTCTATTTAAAAATCCCCAACTTAACTTCCCCAAAGGCTGCCCTTCTCTCTGCAGAGGTTTCCTTCTGTGATCTAACACAATCCCGCAGGGCTCTCTGTGTCAACAGCTGCCTCAGGAGGTGGTAAGTGCAGTGCTCATCTCCGCTGGGGTGAGGCTTTCCTGACTTGCAGGATGGGGTTTATAGCCCCCAGCCCCACAAGCATTAACCATGGAAACCTTCCCACGGATTTACCAAGTGCATGAAGTCACAAACATGCCTGACTGTGAGGGTGTGAATGCTGGTGGCAGGAAGCAGGGTTTATGTTGTATCTGAAACACTTGCAGCACTCTGTAAACAGCTTTTAATGGCAATACACGTTTGGGTTTTGTTATCAGGCTATGTACTCCCTGTTCCACAGCAGTGCTGTCATCTGTGCTGCCAGCCCCACAAAGCTGCCAGCACACATGCCACTGAAATCATCATTCTCATTCTTGTTATCAAAGTATTTTACAAAGAGCAGCAGCAGAAGGGAAATATTTTGCCCAGAGGAGCTGAGATGAGGCAGGTTTTTAACAGAGAGGCCTCATAGAGAGCTCGTGACATTTACACACTTTGTGACACTTCATATCCCCTTGTTATAACACCTAGTTAAGGTTTTCCCTTTATGGTCTTTCAGGCATAGAGCACCTTATTAATGTCAGGCCTCCGGCTGTCCCAGCCAGGCTTGGCTGCTGCTGCTCCAACCAGCCCTGCCTGCCAGGGATAATGATTTTGGGGGTGCCTGGAATTAAAGTTAAGGGGCAACTCACAGTAGCTGAGAGTGGGGTTTGTGCTCTGATAACAGAAAGTGCTTTATTGTTCCCACTGAAATTTGGCGGGATGCTCGAATATTTATGGCAACCTTGGGAGCCGAGTGTTGCTTGGCAGAACTGGCTCCTTGGTTAACACTTGAAAATCGCCTGCTGCACAACAGGAGCTTTTCACGGGATTGCAATAAACTCATCTGCATTGAGAGGTGACCTGCCAACCTCACACCTCCCTTTTCTCCCTACTGAGCCTTCCTTTTGGGGGAAACGACTCCAAGTCCAAACAGTGCAGCTCATGCCTGTATTTGCAGTGATTGAGCCCAAATACAAATGCCTGGAGCAAAAGTCCTGTCGCTTCTGGATCAAGAGAGACAGAGGCAAAATTACTGCAGAGCATCCCAGAATTGTTTGGGTTCAAAGGGACCTTACAGATCATCTCATTCCACTCCCGCCATGGGCAGGGACACCTTCCACTGTCCCAGGGTGCTCCAAGCCCCATCCAGCCTGGCCTTGGACACTGCCAGGGATCCAGGGGCAGCCACAGCTGTCTGTGCCTCGGTAGAATGTGACAGAACAGAACCTGGGGCTAATTCAGAAGGGAGGAGAGTCAGGGTGCTGTTTCACAAATGCAAATGAACAAATTCAGGGTGATTCTACGATTTATAGAATTGCTTGGAAATATCCATGTCATCTCCTTGTTAGAGTTCTTTCCATTGAAGAATGGATGAATTGCATGGAAGGAGCCAAGAGGTGTTGAGGGTTTACAGCCTCGTGTATGCAGCCTGTTGTTGATTATGTTGGGATGGTTAGCTTGATAAAAACACAATCATTACATTTATGCGTTTGCTTAGACTGGGAATTAGAACAATTTTGTTGAATTATTGTTTTTCATGTCATGCTGTTTTTCACAGTGACTAGCAGGTTGCATTCACATTGCGACCCAAATTTCAAAATTAATTTCATATTACAACTGCATGCAGGAACCCCAGGCAAGTTTAGAGACTTTAAAACAGAGTTGTGATGCTTCAGTATTTTCTGCAACGCTCCAGAGCTCCCAGACTGTGCTGCAGAGGAGTCCTGAGCTCTCTGAAAAATGAGGTGGCACCACCAGAGCCCTGAGCCCTTGTCACCACGTTGTGCACACAAGCTCAGTGGTAACAGGGACTAGGGCTGTAGGACTGGGACTGACAGAGAAGAATTCCATACTCTGGGGTGTTTTTCCCTATGGTGGTGCCAGTGAGCTCAGCCACAAGTTGCTGAACAAGAGACAGAGTGGGTTAGAAAGAAAAACTGGGAGGGCAGTGTTGGCTTGTTTTTGCAACAGCATGTGAGACACTTCCACTCAAGCCTTGTTAGAGTTTCGTCTTCAGCTCTCTGAAGGGGAGGTCAGAATGGTCCAACTGCCCCGCTCTCCACACAGGGAATTCGCATTTTCAACACACATTTTCAACTGGTTGTGTTAGGGAAAGTCTGTGGGTGTTTTGTGCTCTCATGAAAATGATGAATGGCTTTGCACCTTCCCGGGAAGGAAACTCGTGCCTTTGTGGGATCACAGCCCTGCAACACACTGCCAATGAGCTGTGAAGGTGAATACCTGTCCCCTGAGCCCGTGCACCTCGCACGGGCCTCTCCCCTCCAGTGCTGGGTGCAGTGATGTTTTACTGATATATTCAGTGATGCTCAGCATTTTGGAGCCAAAACAGACAGATAAATGCTCATCCAAAAGGCATTTCCCCCTCTTACCTTCCACCCTTCTTTCTTGCTGGTAAAATGTACATGCACTACAGTTTCTTGACCCCAGAAGACTCTAACTGCATAAAATAAGTGCCCACATGTAAAGATTACCTTTTTCTATGCTGCATTCTAAAACACTCATTATTCAAGCTTTAAAAATATTAAGATATGCAGTCATTTCTTCTAAATAAGCACCTTTCCTGTGATCTTTCTATGTGTTTGGGCATTTAGAGGCTGGATTCAAGCCAGTACGAGGCAGCAGAGAATTTTTTGGTGAACAAGAACAAGTTTTGGACAGTTTCCTTGGTGTCAGTCTCTCACAGGAGGCAGGTAACAGAAGCAGCCGTGGGGAGGGGGATGGACCCCTGGGCCCCTGGCAATGCTTCTCCTCCTTTGCTGGCCCCTGTGTGAGCCACATTTGTCATCACTGTTGCCCAGCTCCCTTGGGAGGAGCCACAAGGTTTCCTTGTGCTGGTAGTGCTTCAAAGGGCCCTTGGCAGTGTTTCTCCAATGAGCCCTGGCACGTGGGTGTTTCTCCAGACTGTACAACCCTGCTGCCAGCCAAAACTCCAGCAAAACTGGAGAGGTGGGGGCAGACTAAAATCTGACTTATTTGGCTTTTTTCCGTCCTCCAGAACTAGTGTGTGAAGGGCCAGATCAATTAATATTTGAGCTTTGCTATGCCCACTTATTGGTGTTCCAGGTGAATTAGGATTCGTGTCTGTTCTTCAGTTTAGAGTGGACACACATTTGTTGGCTGTCACAAGTCCATCAGTTATGACTCATTAATTACGTAGCTTTGTGGATGGGATGTTATCTCACAGCCATTAATTATGCTTTCCAAATAATCTTTAGTTAAGATTTAGGATGACAACTGCTCTTTAGTAGTGGGATATATGGAAAGGAAAAAAAAAAAAAGAGGTGTGTTTAAATTGCTGTAAACCCCCACATTATTCCATTATGAAGATGAAAAACAATCTACATACTTTGTGTTCTTATGCACTAGCAGCACCAGGGTCTTCTTTTCCCAGCCTACTTTTCATGAGCGTGAGAGACAGAAAGTGAATTGCCAGGAGGGTATAAAAGGCAGCTAAGGCCCAATAAGCCTCTAATTCATTTTGCTGACAGGTCCCATCCCTGTAATGGATGCAGCCACTTACTGCAGCTGCTGACAGCAACCATCAGGGAAGTGTGGGGCAATGAGACTTCTGTATCTTCTCAAGGTCCAGGAGATAAGCTCATCATTCCCCCTCTCCCCTCCCAGACGATGTATATGCATCATATTTCCTTGAAATAAATATTTCCATGACGGCCAAAGATGTTAATGAATTGCTAGTTAATTACCAGTTAGTAATGAGTGAAATGTTATGTTTAATTTCCGTACAGCAGTACCTCAGCTATGTGTGTGTCCTGAGGTAAGAATTCCTCCTGAAAAAGCAGATGCAAAAAGGAGTTTCTCTTACCCTGTATTCTCCTGCGCCTTGTGGCTGTGATTTGTGTCAAAAGATGTGAAATTCAAATCTCAGACAGAAGAGCACAGTGTATTGTCTTTGTTGCCTGTATTTCAATGGCTAGAGCTGGAGCCTGGCCCAAAGGGATTCGGCAGGAGGGCTCAGCCCTGGCATGGGACTGGAGCCCCCTGACACACCTCAGGTGTGCTCTCGTCCCTGCATTGACACCGGTGCTGTCCAAGGAGCTTTGCTGCTCTTTTCCTGCCCCTCAGCGATTCAGGTGCCTGATCACCCCTAATACACCTCAGCTTTGTCAGGGTATCAGGGTGTCCAGTTCTCACCACACCTCAGCCGGGAGCTCCGGGGGCCGCCACAACGCTGACTCCAGTGTTGCTGTTGTAACTGGAGCTCATTCTGCTGCTGGAGCCCACACGTCAGACTCTGTCCAACGGCAGAGACCAGGGAAGGACTTTGTTCCCTTGGCAGGGCCACCAGAGTCCCCACAGCTGTTTGTAGTCCCCTGGTCAAGCAGCACAACTCCCTCCCTGCCCCTGTGACACCTTCTGCCCGTGGAAAATAAAACACTTTATATGAGACTCCCCTGTGAAAGAAATGAGACAATAAAATTGGATCAATAATTTGATTAAATTATTAATGAAATAATTTGATTAAATGAGAGTTCTGTCACTTCAATGAACAATATATGAAAGACCCTTTAAAAGTGAAAGGAATTTTGTGCTAGAAAGACTATGTATGCAACCAACCCATGGTGTCCTCAAATTTGCCTGATTATTTCGACCGAGACTTTGTTTTCTCCCTCCATCTCTAGATCTTCTTTAGAGTGACATTTAAATACATCACAGTGATTGAAGACCTACTTCATCACCACATTATCCCTTCCCTTTGACCAGAGCTGGAGCCTTCTCTGCTAATTCATTCGTCTGCTGCGGGAGAGGAAGAGTCCCCTTAAGCTTCCTTATCTTTCCTTTCAAGTTGTCCTGGGACTAACCCGGACTTCCCAAGGGCCCTCTCTGTAAATATGTGACCTATCTGCCTCTGTGATGTCCATGGCTTGTGGATTGCTGAGCACTGTAATTAGCAGACTCAATTAACAGTGGCTTGAAGATGTTCAACAGCCCCACAGGATTGATCACTGAAATTGGGAACAGAAAGGTGGCTTGTCCTCAATCACCAAGTGAATGTTTCCTTTGACTGAAGATAAATCCAGCCATTTCAGCTGTGTTTTGAACAGCAAGTACTTCAGTCTTTGAGAGGCTGTTGGTTAAGACATAAGGTATGTCCATGACCTAAGCTAGATTGATCTGCTTCCCCATTCCTTTTCATGCCTGATTTCTTTCTGTGCCAAGATTAGAAGGCTTTGATTTCTTTATCAAATTATATTCTGTATTCCTGGCTGGTAAGAAAATCAGTATGATGTGATCACTACTGATTACCCTGGAATTTTAACCAAAAAGTGAGAGCACAGGAACCAGAGTGTCCTAAATCCAGGTCTGTGCCCCTGACTCTCAGGAACTAAGGAGCAAACTCTGGCCCATTTGGAGCAGGGGAACACGCCACCTGTATTTGCCAGTTCTCATCAGCAACCACAGAAAACAATATAAATGGTAACAGAGTTTCATACGATACCTCCCTGAGCAGAGACCTGTTTTTCAGGCAGCCTGATACAACTGATGTTGCTGCTGCTGCCCATTTCATGCACCTTTCAAAGCAGTTGGATACCCTGGGCCGAATTTGCACTTTAGTTGTTCTTTGTGGAGGTGCTCCAAGGGCCAGTGGTAAGGGGAGGAGCAGCAACAGCTCAGGAGCTTTGGTCAGTGCTTGGGAACATTTCTGTGGTGGATTTATATGAAAGAAAGGCTGAGGAACCTGCAGAATGGTGACTCAGGGTCCAGAATCAGGGTTTAGTGCCCTTCACTTTGGCAGGGTCTCCAGATGCTGTCCCAGAAGGGCACAGGGCTCCTGCTCTGGGTCTCCCTGTGCCAGCTCTGCAGCCATATCAGGGTTCCACAGGGTCAGAGAAAACTGTGAGCGTGTGGGTGACTGGTATGTGTCCTGAAGTCCAACCATCTGCCACTGCGACTCTTTCCTCTTGTTTCTGATAAAAAGAAGTCTAGGAAATGCTATATAAAGGACTGACTCCTGAACCAAGGTGCTGCAGACAAATCTTGCTTGGTTCGGGGGCAGTTGGTTTCACTGGTACTTGATTTGTGTCCTGCCTCTGTGGACTACATAAAGTGCACTTTAGAGAAGGAAGGAGAGACTTTTTATTTTAACTGCCCAGTTACATCCTCTCTCCAGCCCAAGAAAATCCTTTTAAACCAGGACCTCATGGGAAAACTGGAGGAGAAAACAGAATTTCCCCGTGCCCTACTCCAAAACCAGCAAACCCCCCATGTGAAGGTCCCAAACAACATCCAAGGCATCTGCCAAGCTCTCCTGCCTCCCGTGCACCATGACAACGGTGAGCCTGGGGCTCTGCTGCACAGCTCCAAATCTGAGCAAGGACATCGTGTCTGCATATGTGAAGTGTCTTTGAAAGCTATTGTTAGAAGGATCATACTAGCAGTAATTTAATTTTAATGGGGATGTTTATGCTGAAACATCTACAAGCACAAAGAGACAGAAATCATATCTGCCTTGAATTAATTCTCTTGATAAATCAGTTTCTCAAACTGCACCAAATTATCTTAATGAGGAAAAATCCTTGTTTATATCAACAACATTTAACCAAATGGGGAATGTTTATAGCAATAATTCAACAATGTCCTTCAAGGAGCACAAACAACAATGATGAATGTTCAGGTTGTGCTGCTCTTTCTGTTCTTCTCCCTCCCATCAAGTAAATAATGTGTTTGGTTTAAAACCAAATGGAGATGTTTTGGGCAAGCAGTAGTATTGCTGACAGGGAAATGGGATAATTATAGCGCTAAATTATTTGCTTTGTAGGTGAAGGTCCCACCTATCTTGAGACAGTCTGTGCACAGACCCTTTTTAAATCATTCATCCTGAGGTTTGGCTTTATTTAAGGGATTATTTGATTAATTTGCTACTTTAAAAACAAAGTAAACTTTAGGTAAAGCTTGATGGGTCTGAGAAATTCCTCCTCTGTTCCAGCACCATTTAAGTGACCTGTTCCCCCTGGACACACCTGCTGGCATCGTGCTGCTTTCTGACACTGGGATCCCATGGCTTGCCATGGGGCCCCGTGGCATTCAGAAATGTCTGAAAGATTCCACTGGAGTTCCTTGTGTGCAGGTGCCTTTCTCTCCTTGCCCTTCCCTGCCTTTTCTAGCCAGGTGTCCAGGTGGGCTGTGGGCATCCTTCAGCAGCAGCACCTGGGTGGGCATCGCTGCCAGGAGACATCACAGAACCATCATGGAACAGTGGAAAAGACCTCCAAGATGTTCTAGTCCAACAATTAACTTGGCCCTGGCAGGTTCACCACTGAACTGTATTCCCAAATGCCACATCCTCTAGCCTTCCGAGCACTTCCAGGGACAGTGACTTCACCCTGGGGACCCTGTTCCAATGCCTGACCACTCTTTCAGTGAAGATTTTTTCCCTAACATCCAACCTGAGCATCCCTTGGCACAACTTGAGGCCATTCCCTCTGGTCAGTTTGTTATCCATCCCCCTGGCTCCCCATTCCTTTCAGGTGGTTGGAGAGGGCAGTGGGGTCTCCAGATGGGCTCGTGAAGGTGGCCAGCCTCGCCCTGTGACAAACGTGACATCCTTGCTGCCACCCTGCTGCTGGGGGTTGCTGGTGCTCCTGGCCTGTCCGAGTGCTCAGCAGGCTCTCAGGAGTGCACCTCAGTGTGGTGGGGACACCCCATTCCTGGTGTTGAGCACAAGGTTTCACCCATCTGTGGGCACAGATTTTGCCACGTTCAATGACAATTAGGGTTGGGAGCAGAGGAGGAGGAGAAGGAGGAGGGGGAGGATGGTTATAAAGAAGATATGGAAAAAACAATATGGCAAAGAGACTTGTCCAGCTTCTGTTTTTTCTGTAAGGAGAGCCCAGTCCTTCCTGGCAGTGTAAGGCTGGGGCCACAGGGTCAGCCCCGATGGAGAACTTGCTGCTTTGCTTCATCTCTCATTTCTTGTTTTAATGAGAGCGAGGGAGCTACACACAGGTCTGTTTGTGATTAGGGCAAAGCAAGATGTTCTCAGGAAACTGTTTTTTCTAATGAATTTTTTGGTTTTGTCTGAATATTTTAAACTTCTCTTTGCAACACAATTGTCAGGAATTCAATTTTTAAATTTATAAGTAAATTTCTAAAGAGTTCACAGTATTTTTCTTTAATTGGAAATCTGACATTTGGGGCTTATACATGTTATGGGCTTTTTGGGGGATGTTTTTACTTGTTTGAGCCAGCATCCTGCTGAAGTCTTTATGAATATTTGCCTACATTTATGAATCAATATTTTCTTTCTGCAGATCTTCTCCCAAAATTCACTTTCAGGAAAATTCTTGCCCATCGTGGGGTTTACCCCAAGTTTCTGGAGAATGCAAATATAAAAAGGGTGCAAATATGTATTAGATGAATTGTTTTTAAAAACTTGAATGCATGCACCAAATAAATATCTTTCCTTCAGCCTTGTTTGTCATGTTGAACAACACTGGTTATCATACCCAGAATGTGAATGTGACTCTGAGGTCTCCTTCTGTTCTTGTAGCTGTACAGCACAGCTGATTTGCCTTATTTTTGCACATATTTCTGCATAGATGTGAAAATTATTTTAATCCTAGTGAGCCATAGATATTTCACAGCAAAAAGCCCAGGCTTGAAGTAAACATCAGAATCTTTTATGCTCTTGTTGCAAAATGACATGTTGTAGGAGAAAAAAAATCCCATAGTAAGAGTGACATTCACCACCACCAAGGCATGTCCTTTTCCTTTCATTTCTATCTTCTACCTCTTTCACTTTCCAAAGCAACTCGAATCATTCCTGGGTAAGAAAAAAAAAAAAAGAAGAAGAAGAAAAATTGAGGGGCCTTTTTTCTTTAATAAATCAAAATTGAATATAAATAACACTTTGCAATTATGAGTGTTTAAATTCCAAATTTTTTAGGCTAATCACTTTCAGAAACAAACAAGAGGTTGAATTTATATCGCCTGCAGTTGTTATTGGAAAGGTATGCCCAGAGATTGCTAAATGAAGTCAGTCCCAGTGCAATTATGATCACTCAAGCATGCTTTCAACGTATCGTGCCAAATTAGGTAGATTTGAGCAATTTGACTTCCTGTAACAAATCTCGAGGGCACTTTTGAGAAAGTACAGACTGTTTACAAACACTCTCAGGTTTCCCGAGGTTCCCGCGGAGCCGGCACAGCAGCAGCGCCCGAGCACACACCTGTCAAACCCTGACAGCCACATGTGCTGCAGAGAGACCTCACTCTCTCCATTGTGTTACCCTTTATTTGGAATTTAAAAACCAAAAGGCCACCGAAGTTTCAATTGCCTTGGACTCAGTCTTTTGAAAACCAAAATGCTACAATCTGTTAAATGTAAATATTGTTGGCTTTCTGTATTCTTTTTTTTTTTTTTTGTTGTTGTTGTTGCAGGACTTGAACTCCCTCTAGCATAAAAAAGTGGAGATTTTGTATCTGGACTATATACTGTTGATGTAATAGTTTAGTTAATGCTGTTGCCCTGTTGTTGACCCAATATAGATGGGCTGCACTTCAGGAAACACAAGTTTCAGCAGATCCTTAGCTGGCAGCAGTTGCAAAAGCAGAGCAGCTCTTTTAAGCCACACATTTCCCACTGAAAATGGACAAAACTTCCTAGAAAGATAAAAGTTCCTCTTGCAGAATCACTAAAATCACTCTAATATTACAATTACCAGCTTCGTAGAGTTCTGGGCTTCTAGTAACAGGGATTGAGTTGCTGTAATGAAGTGATTGCACAGCACGTTTTCATCCTGTTCAGGGACAATAACTGGAATTAATTAGCAGTAATGACAATTGCTGCTGTTTCGAGGCCTTGAGCCCAATTCTGTACCTGTGCCCACATAGTGATTGCTTTATTGCTTGCTTAGGCTGTGGCCAGCATGCCCAACATCTTGAAGGACAGAGTTCTGGAGAGGTGTTTTCTTCAAGTTGGAATAGTGTTATCATTATTTTCCCTTCCTTTTTAAATATTTGAGGTTTTTATAAGAGCCACCACTTGAAGAGCAGCCTGACTGTCCTTAATAACGATCACAGCATCCCTGTGACACTAATTCCTACTGGTAGGAATTTGCCCCTACATCTTGTATCTCTCTGGGGCTCCTAAGCTTCAGCTCAAGTTGAGCTCCCTGTGCAGGGTAAATAAGCACTAACAGATAACATCTAGAGTTATTTCCAACTTTGAACATTTTTCCAAGAAACACAAAAGTCAAGTGGAGTGAAATTGTTTTTAAAAACAAATCAGCCAGCAAAGAAAATAATTAATTGCAGGTTTGAAATAACATGACGACGTCGGAAAACAGCAAGAGGGATTTGTAGCTTGAAATCTTATTCAAATGATTTATATTTGTCATATTTCTGCTTGTAAACAGAGATTAGAGAATAAACTCAATAAATCTCCCATTAAGGCATAGAAAAGCACATGTGCATTGCTAATGTTTTAAAGATTCCAGTTAAAGCTCTAGGTTTCACTAACAAGCAGACACATTTTTTGTAATGAAAGACGAGTAGAAAATACTTTCCTGTGAATTAGTGAGCTAATTTTTGGATTACACTCACAGCTGTTACTACATGGACTGGCTTTGGTCATTATAATATGTTCTGATAGTCCCCCTAGTAACAAGGAAAGTGGTCTCACAGGCTAGGAACTGTTCAAAGCCTTTGATTGCACGCTGGTCATTGAAGCTCCCAGCCAGCCTCTCCCCACGATCCATGCTCTCCATCTGCCAGAGCGTCCACATGGCAGAAGCTCGGAGGAGGCCTGTCCCAGCAATGCGTTCAAGATGTCAGGAATCAGCTAACAGCAGACATTAGCAGCAGCTATTACAGCCCTGCCATCCAGGTTGGGGGGGGTTTCTGTGTTCCTTCAGCAATGATCAAACTTAATCTCAGTAATGCAGAGCACAGCCTCTCCAAAAGAGATCCAGGCTTGTCATGTGTCACAGTGTTTTCTCAAGCCAAAAAAAAAATATATTTCCTCTTTTTCCTTCAACTTCTACATTCTGCCTGCTGTTATATTTGAAATATAACATATGCACCATGCCGGTGAATGAGGCCTCTCTGCCTTTGTCCAGCAAGGCTTTAAATGGGAATTGCCTCTGAGAAAGGCCTGGAACTCTGACCTGGTTTTACATTAACTTTGGGAATAGTAGCCATTTGTTTTTCTGTTCCAAACTTTACTTCTTGGAGCCCTCAGGTCCCCTCACGCCTTGTGCATTATACACTTTCCATTAACAGATGCCACATGTTAACAGCTCTAATAGAACTTATTAGGTTTAATGGGAGGGTGGTGGGGAAGTAGCTGGAGCATGATGGATAGCTGCAATTCATCCATTAAGAAAGCTTACTTTTAACATCTTTGTCGGTGTTTTACCTGTGTTTAAAGCATCTCTAAAGTGATCAATTAGCCAGGAACTTTTAAACAAAATTTAAACCTCAGAGCTGACTCGCAGCCTAACGGAAAGCACGAAAGATAAATGGGGTTTGTAACACCCCAGCATTTAAAGTAATGTATGTGTGGAGGGTAATTGCATCAGTTTATAGGCTTTCATTTATATAAAAAGGAAATCAGCGCTTGGCATGTAACAAAGTTATGTGAAAAATAACCACAATTTGCTGTACTGCACACTCATAAACCCCTGTTTGTTTAAAACGGTTTCTTCATTAGATCCTTGTTTTCACAATCTGATAATATAAGCAAAGGAAAATACTTTGTGATTTGGGTTTTTTTACTTGTTCGCTCCAAATACTGTGGTGAATTTTAGAGCAGAATTCTCTGGGCTTATACACATCACAAATTTTTTTAAAAATCAAGTGGCTAAGTAATCTACCTTACAACTTACTTTCTCTACTGTGGAATTACAGGCAAAAGAATCTTGTTACTGGATTTGAGTGTATAGCAATCTAAATATTTTTGGAACCATACAACCAGTTATTAAATTGAAATCTTTGTGTTTCATATTTTAAAAACTATGTTTTTGAAGCATTTGACTCAGTTCTTTCTGGTGTTATTTGGAGGTATTGTTGGAGATGTGTAAATGTGCAATAATTCAGCTGCCTCTTGTCCAGTGAACCCGAATATTCATGAATAGATCTCACCACAGACTGGGACTCCAGATGCAAAGCAGCACCTTCTCACCAGTGCCAGAACACCGGGCCCGTTCCTCACAGAGAAAACTATCTCAGTGAGGGTCCATGACCCCTGATCCATGTTCTTCTTTTCTTTCGGCTTAGTTGTTGTTTTGGGGAAATATTTGTGTCCATGTTTCCATGCACTGCACACTCCTTGCATTCTGCAAGCGGAAAACTTAGAAAAACACAATGCTGGCACAAATGTAGGCAACACCATAGGGTGGAAACAGTACCTTTAGGTGGAGCATCAAAAGTAGAAATGGCCTTAGCTTGAATTCCACTCATCCAATTCAGTCTTTATTAATGTGCTGGCTTTGGCTGGGGTAGAGTTAATTGCCTTCCCAGTGGCTGATTTGGGGCTGTGTGCTGGGTTTGTGTTGAACACGGAGTTGATAACGCAGAGATGTTTCTGCTGTGGCTGGGCAGGGCCAAAGCTTTTGTATGGCCATGCTGGGGAGGAGATTGGGAGAGCATAGGAAGCTGGGAGGAAACACAGCCAGGACAGGTGACCCAAACTGACCAAAGGGATATTCCAGACCATGTGACATCATGCTCAGATATATACTCAGGATATAAAGCTGGGGGGAAGAAGAAGGGAAGGAGAGTCATTTGAAGTGAGGCATTTGTCTCCCCAAGTGACCGTTGCACAGGGTGGGGCCCTGCTCTCCTGGACATTAACAGACAGATTTGAACCAGGACACATTCAATACACTGACAGCAAGAGCATCGAAGTTTAGGACTCATTCCTCATTGAGATTTCTTGTCAAAACTAATTTTTACCTCTTATTTTTGTGAAAGGTACAATTGTTACTCATGGTAAGAATGATTCTGTTATTTAAATCATAGAATATGAGTAAGGATTTATTTATATCCAGGCAGTTCCTTAAATGGGAAACAATGCACTGGTGTTTGTTCTAATGCATTAATTTCAGCCTGCTGGATTTCTGTTCTTCTAGAGCATGAACCTATTGTCGAGAAACAGCAGAATTTTGTATACATTTAAATATATACGGATTCCCAAAGTTTGAAATGGGATGATTTGTGCTCTTTGCAATGTATTTACCCAGAAAGGTTTGGCTCAGCTGGAGCATCTGGTTCTCAGTGTGTTCCTAGATTTAAACTCAATTTTGATTTTGACATAAGAAGACCAAGTGACAGAAGGTCACATATCGAGCCTCTGACTCAGCTGGAGTGGAGAACCAAGATCTTTCTGGCTGTGTTGATCAAAGTCCTGCAGGGAGAAAATGCTTGTGCAGGTCACCCCATGGAGACCAGCACAGGAGAATACCACGAGAGTGATGAAGACACGGTGGCATTTGAGACCTTCCCATGCAGGAAATGCCGTGTAGTAATGGTTAGAAAAAGGAGTGGGAGCCTCTGTGAGTTCTTTCAGAGAGTAAATTTCTGTGTGTGTCTTCATGGATGTGGCACAGGGAGAGGGAGGACTTCACAGGTCAAGTCTGCTCTGTAGACCAGATCCGAAGAGCTGCCCATGTGGTTGTAATAAAATCTAGGCCCAGGTGATTAAATCTGTTATAGTGACTGCTTCTTATTCCAGTTTAAAGGGGAGCCCAGCATGCTGGAACACTCTCCAGTGCTCTAAGTCCAGCTTGCCTGCAAGTGGCTGCAAATGTACAGATTTAAGCAAGTCTGGGCTCTGAGCATTTATTTTTCAGCTAGAATCTTATAAAGTAAAATCACATTACTTTCCCAAAAAAAGCCATCCTGCTTCTATGCCATATCTGCAAACAATTAGTCAAAAATTGTACTTATTTGAAGTGTAATCATCTTAATCTTCCTACATTAGAAAATTCCCAAACCTTGAGCCAATATTGTGACAGATAGTTTATTATTTGATAACACAGGCATTCTGTACAACAACATCGCTCTGGATGCAGAGTGTCCTTTAATCAACTGCAGGGCTGGCAATGCAACCATGGATGCATCAGTCTCATGAGTGAGGGGAAGACATCAACACTGATTTGCTCTGCTGAGAGCACGTAGTCCACATGAAGTGTCTCTTTTGTTCCTCCAGGAACTACCTCGAGTGCTCAGCCAGTGCTCCAGAACCTTGCCCTTGCACTGCTGCTGCCTTTCTCCCCTTCTTTCCCTGTCTGAATGGGAGCAGCTTTCCATCATGCCTGATTAAGGTAAGGTTTACAATTGCATCTGGAATTACTAGAAACAGAGACGGTCCTTTAGGAAATACACATGTGGACAGCTGTGTGTTACACATGACAGCTGGGTGTCAATTTTTTGGTGCAGACCATGAAGGAAATTTGGCATGACTCTAAAATAAAACACAATCATTAGGTCAATTAGCTTCACCACTATTTTGTCTTTCCTAAAATTTGCCTTAACCTCCTGGCCACTGCAGAATTTTAGGTAGATTCTGTTTCCTAACTATGATGAGGTTCATTTCTCAGCTAACAGCCTTGCTCTGCCTAAAGTTGTTAAGTCTTGCAATTCTCCTGCAGAAAATGGGATCCTTGTGTACCTCAGAGTGACCAAAAGGCTGCAGTGTGCAGGATCTTCCGGTTTTGCAGTCCTCAACAGGTTTGTAAGTTGGTTGAAATTGTCGTAGGTTTGCTTTTCTCCTTTAAAAATCAATTCAAATTAAATCAGTATTGTTGCTGTAAATTCTGCTGGGGGATATCGGCACATACAACATTGTCCTCTGATACCTCATGGTGAGGGAGGTGCTTAAGATTTATTGGGAATGGCTTCCCTGAATTTATCAACAACACATTTACAGGCTTTGCAGTAAGGGCTCTCTGGTGGTAGTTCTCAGGGAAAAAGAGGAAAGTGCAAGCACTGGCAGCCCAAACAAGGCTCAGGTCCTCAGGATGTCAACCACATTCCCTGGAAGTGTCCAAGGCCAGGTGGGACAGGGCTTGGAGCAACCTGGTCTGTGGAAGGTGTCCCTGGCCATGACAGGGGGTGGAATGAGAGGAGCTTTTAAGGTCCCTTCCAACCCAGGTTGTTCTGGAATTCTGTGATTTCTGCACATCCTAGGCCTGGAGAAAGCGGCACACAGCAATTCCAGGTGGTGCAGTACTGTGCTGACATGAAAATGATTCATTTGTTTTTTACAGACCTGGAAATTCCTGCCGATGAATTAAGTTTTGGATTGCGTGGGGGTTTTAGGACATACCTCCACAGACACAGTCTCCAATAATGGACAAGGAACACAGTATTTTATACTGATTCAGAAACTGATATTCTGTAGCTTTCACAGCAATGTGTAAAAAAATTATTCACTGCTAAGATCCCTCATAAATTTCTATAGCACATTTATGTTCCAAGTCTGCATTTAATTTAGGTTTAATAACACATTTATAGTCCAGCATATTCATTAAATGCTAAATGATTATTAAAACCTGTGGAGGATTAACAGCTCCATAACTCATACTGGAGATACCTACATCACCTCTGTGCTTGCTTGCAGACATACCACCGCTGATGAGAGCCCAAACCCCAACATCTTCCCTTCCAGGAGAGGGGCCCCAGACCAGTCACGTTATTTCCCTTTGTGCCCCAGACCAGAAGAGCCGGTGTGATGGCCAGGCTCCACTGGAACAATCCCAGTGTGCCCACTCACCTGCAGAGGGCCCAGATTTCATCCCCCATGAGATGTCCTCATTTTCCAAGGCACAGTTGGGTTTTAGTTTTGAAGGAGACAGCCCCATCTGCTGCTCTTACACTGATGTGACTGTGATTGAAGCTGTTCGAGAAATATGTTCTGTGTTTTGTACTCTTGTAAGGGGTGGAGGACAGGCAGGGTGGGGCAGAAATACCAGGGACGGTGTAAACTGCAGGGTGGTCTCTGCAGTGAGAGCTTCAGTCACCCCTCCCGAGATCACATGGGACATCACAGATATTTCTGTGTGACAAGAATACTGAAAACCTGCAAGTTGAGGTAGGACACAACTGGAGATGTTTCCAATTCGTGACCAGTTCTGCTCTTTTTTTCTGCTCATGCTTGGGGAGCAACTGATGAACTTCTGCCCAAGGGTGCCCAAGGGCCTGGAATGGCCCTTGGTATAGTGGGACAACCAAAATTATTACACATAAATTATATGTTGGGCATGGATACAGGGCCTTGTGTCCTTGGGACAGTCTTGAGTCTTGTGGAAAGAGAGGCCGTGAGCACCCGGGTCTGATGGGAGGTGTCGGGGTTGGGACCAGGTGATTTACCAGGTGATTTACCCCTTAACATTTTGTGATTCTGTGAAATCTTTGTGATACAACCAGGCTGAGCTGGGTCAGTAGGTATGACTGGGGCAGTGTCAAGGCTGTGGCTGGCACACACACTTTTGGTGTAAAAACTTCATTTTTTAAGGGTCTGCATTGAAACATGCGAATATTTTCCTAAATCAGAGTCAAATTTTAAGGCCCAAAGTATCGCCTAATAGGAAAATTGAGTGGACTCTACGTTTGCACTCTATGTATCTTGCTTGCTGCCTTTGCCTGCACTCCTGTTTTAACCAGTCTGCAATACAATAGACAAAACATGAGAAGTATTAGACAAAATAGAAGAGGGAAAACCTAAATTTCCTTGTTAAAATATCTGGTTATGCGAGCCTGACAACGTTTCCTGGCCATGAGGAATGGGGATTGTTTCTCTGGGCGCTGAGGAGGAGACACTGCACCAGTGGATCAGATCTGCCGGGACACGCTGGGCTCTGTCCAGCAGCTCGATAACATCAGGTCATTCAATCCTGCAAATACCTGCGAAAAAGGCAGCAACAGGAAGCTCCCGAAGTGTGGAAGAAAGAGATAGCGTCATCTCACACCATTCATAAAATAACAGTGCTTTTTTACTAGGTGACCCAGGCACCATCAGCATTTCCCTGGCCAAGCTGGAAGAGGAGCCACTGGGAAAAAGTGCTCAAATCACTCATAAGGTATTATCCTACTGTAAGGTATTACCTGGTTTTGACACGTTTATCTAGCAATACCATTGATATCCTTAGCAGTGCTGTTCCTGCAGTGAAAAAAAAGATTATTTGCTCCAAGGGTGGATATTTAATTTTTCAAAGCTCTAACAGCAGTTCCTTGTGATACTCTCATGCTGCCTGCCCTGAACTCTTACCCACATCTGTGCATCTACTGAGTTACTGCGTCTGCCTTGCTGGGGGGCTCAGGTCGTGCTGCATGAGCCAGACAGGCCCTGCCGGGGCTGGGATTAACAAGAGCCCAAAGGGATGGGCTGCGCTGCTAGCCACACACTGAGCAGGGCTGGCGCGGTGGGGACAGGGA
Organism: Daphoenositta chrysoptera; assembly: GCA_013397915.1. Lineage (NCBI taxonomy): Eukaryota > Metazoa > Chordata > Aves > Passeriformes > Daphoenositta > Daphoenositta chrysoptera. The sequence continues at coordinate 103,344 of VZRO01002907.1, forward strand.
CCTGCAGGGAAGGAGGTCACCAGCTGTGGGAACAGCAGGCGTCCCAGTGGGGTTTGTAGCCAGAGTGAGCTGCTTTGGCCCCTCCATCCCTGCTCAGTGCTGCACAGGTACCTGCTCCTCTACAGGACCGGGGGAAGCTGGCACCATACCACGAGTGCAGGGGTCAGGCAGTTGGATTGACCCCTGGGCTCAGCCACTGGCCCCTGCCATGAGCTTGGCTGGGCACTCGTTGTCCTCTCCTTTACTGACACTCCCGTAAAACACTTCCTTTTTATGGTCTGTGAAGATATTGTGGTGTAAAGGATTGTATTTGAGGCTAAAAATAACCAGAAGCCAAAAGCCAGGCAGTGCTATATGGGGTCAGCACATCCATGTGCAGGAGTCCTGTGGTGTTTGGTCCTCCTGCAACTGAATGCTTAATTAAGTGCTAAATTGACAAGTAAAATACTGACAATTAAAATGGTAGATATGCAACTACTGGTAACAAGTGAGTGCTGGAGAACAGAACTGGGATGTGATGACCCAGTGCTGCTGCTGACAGGCTGAAACTCAGCAGGCAGCAAGTTTTCGGTACCTCTGCCTGGTATCTGGGTTGACACCCAAAACACAGAATTTTGTTTGCAGTGAATTATGGTTTTAATTATGGCACCCACAAAGACACTGTAGAAGTGTTTCCATTTCAATCCATCAGAAACACCCAGGTCAGCCAGACTTAAGTCCCCTCCCAGGAATGTGAATGTGAGTAACTCAGGGTATTCATCCACATGAGCTTGGGTGAAGGACTAATATTAAAGAAATTCTTTTTGTTATCAAATCTTTCTAGTCCATTAGGACTTATTCAGGCATTCCACTTTCATTACAGTCCATGGTTTCTGTAATTTCATCCTGGGATTTTCTGTCAATTGTTTTTGAAGCGCTGAACTGGGCAAGGAAGGCTATGAGGAGGCATCTTTTAGCCTGTTGAGGGTTTTTTTCCTCCTTTAAAGAGAAAATTCCCATTGTGTTATACTCCTGAACGAGGAAGTCTGGGGTCTCTGGACAAGCCTGTTCAGCCAGTTAACAACAGATTGCTTTCATTGCTGGGGCATGTCGGTGATTACTCTGCTGCTGAGCTCTGGAGGGGCTGCAGGGGGCTGAGAGTGCTGGAAACCGGCCCCAGTTCATTACTGGGGGCCAGCACAGGGGTCAAGCGCCTGCACCCTGCTGATTGGGCACCTTGCGCTCAGTGCACGTCCTGGGAGCAGCCCCTGACATCTTTGATTTTTCCCACACACAAACTGTTGGTACAAGATGTGATCTGGGAATGAAAGGGCTGTGGACAGGATGACTGGGGACAGCTGCTCCCCAGAGGCCCCCCCACTAAATACCCTCTGCTTTCCATGGCCTCAGGACAGGAGAGGTGTCAGGCTACAAAGAGGCACAGATGGAAGTGAACAGGATTAAGCAGCGCTGATTAACTATAAGTATTTTTTCAGTAATGTAATGGCACTTAAACAAAAAGGGGAGGTGGAGGTAAAGGAAGGAGGAAATGTCCTCAGCAGCTCCCATCCGTCCTGAGGACGAGCAAGCTGGGACTGGGACGGTCACCTCTGCCTGTGGGCTCATCCCTGATGGACATCACCTGGCTTCAAACAAAGTACGTGCCTGTCCCTGCTCTGCCTCCCCGAATTTAATGATTAAGAGAAGAAGACGTGTTCTGTTGTACAGATAGACCTCGAGCCCACTTCAGTGAGCAGTGATGGCTCTGGCAGGTTTTGGCTCAAGTTTATGCAGTGCAAGAGATTTCCATTTTTTAACTGGAGTGCACCAGCATTTTTTCATTTCTTCTGCAGGTAGAGGTGACTCCAGCAGCTGCTCATTGATTCCCTGCTGGCTCTCCTCTGGTGGTAAAGGCCACAGGTGGGGAAATTCTGCTGACTTCTAACTGAAAAGACTTTGCTGACCACACAGAGTTCTCACTTTTTTTTTAAAATCAAATCTGAGATATAGGAAAGGTGGATGAAGCGTAAATACAACTTAGCCACGATTTTCCTCAGATATAAATGGATGACAATCAATTTTTTTACAATTGGTTACTTTGACACAGTAACAAGAGCTCTTAGGAGGTGTAAAGGTACATTGGGAAGGATGAGTTGAAGAATCCATAATGTTATCAGAGATCCATGGAAGAAGTTCCTGATGTGCAGGATAACTGATCTGGTTTCTGATGTTTTGATTAATCAGTGTCACCTAGTGGGCTTTGGCTCGAACCAAGAGTTAATTTAACTTAACCTAGAATGCATGTTTTCTGCTGGCTGGTGTTTGTCTGTCCTGTCAACTCCTTCCTCTGTGCTCGTGAAGTTCTGCAGCGCTCTGACTGTCAGCAAAACCTGATATCAAAGTAGTGATGCTGTGTCTTGTTAAATCTGTATTGTTTATTTCAATTCTCCTCACCCCCTTAAATACCCAGTTACAGCAGAATCAGCTGACAAGTGTTTTAATCCTCCAGTACAGGGAGGTCCTGTGCTTTCCCACCTGGAGTAATGAGAGCAGTGAGGAGATCAGGAATCCTGGATCAGGCCCCCTCACCATGGATTTTATGCACTCAGTTGCTTCAGCTGCTACCAACCTTTCCTTGCACTTCACCATGTACTTAAGGGCTGCATAAATAAGGCCGAGCTAATCCAAAAGAGAAAGAATTTCCAACTCCATTAACTTTTACTGTAACCTGAGAAAACTCTTTCCAGATTTTTTGTGGGAAAATTGCTTTTGTTAATGGCCAGAGTGGAGCTGGAAATATTGCCTTTCCTTCTGCTGCCAGCCCCTGCCTGCTCACAGTCAGCCCTCACTCTTGCAGCCCTGATTCCAAGCACATGAAAAAGGGGAGCCAGAGTTACAAGTGAGATATTGAAACTTCTGCGAGAAATGGGTTGGCTTTAACCAGGGTTTTCTGCTTTATTTCTCCTACGAAAACAATGGTTCTGTGCCTGGAACAGGGGAATGTACTTAGCAATAGGACACTTCCAGTCTGATAAAATGTAATTTAGTTTAAAAAGTAATGCAAAGCCACCATAAACACGTGGATGCCAGCACTGCCCCTGAAATACCAGTGAGCTTCTGTCCTGGCCATTTGTCCAGCACTCCAAGCTTGTGTGGGTGATTTTGGGACTAAAATATCCAGTTAGTGGGAATTAGGCTGCCAGTATATTCACCCTGCCCTCACTGGCAAATAAACACCAGCCAGTAATGACAGTCCATCTGTTCTCCTCTGTGCAGGAACACAGGACCCAGAGCAGCTGTGGCTGTTCCACCCCTGGCAGTGTCCCAGGCCAGGCTGGACAGGGCTTGGAGCAACCTGAGACAGTGGAAGGTGTCCCTGCCATGGCAGGGGGCAGAGATGAGCTTTCAGGTCCCTTCCAGCCCGAATCATTCTGTGATTTTATGACCCATTAGGGCACATTTCTGAGCCACGCACTGGATACTGTCAGGGTACAGGCTCCTTCTGCAGCTCCCTTCTGATGATGGCTTCATTTTCCTGCCTCATGGACAGAGCAGGTGGTACTCATTTTTTCCAAATTTTTTTGTATTGTCTAATTTTGTATTGACATATTGACACGGAAAGTACAATTTAGTAGTGACATATTGACACGGAAAGTACAATTTTGTAGTCAGTTAATTAACCTCGTTTGTTGGTGTCCATGGAAACAGCTAATCAAGTAAAAGTGTGGTATTTTAACTGAGCAGATACAATTTCATTCACATCCTGCTGGCTCTGCTGCTCTCTCTGAAGGATGACAGTGGTGTGGATCTCTGGCCTCCATTTCCCAATGCGGTATCCCAGCACGGATGGCATTTCATTACACTCATTACACAGTAACATCATGGTTCTCAAATAAAATGTTAACACAGGGAATAAGTTGCTCCCTCGGGGATGGGAATGTACAATGAGAGAAACGTCCAAGAGGAGAGGAGTGCTGTTTTCATGAACTCAAGTGCTGCACTTGGAAATGGGTAATAATGGCTGGTTTGATTCTGTGTTTGCACATGAAGCCAAAACTTCACCCTGAAGCTCTTCAGCCACCACAGGAAATTGGTTTCTTACAACAACTTGATTCAGCTGCATCCTTACTTTGGATTAAATTTTTAGATAAAGTTGATTTAAAATAGTCTCCATCATCTTTTCTTATAATTACACCTGCAAAAAAAGTTTGAATCCCTAAATCTGCTGTGGCTGTGAATATTTCCTAATTCTTTATACTTTTATAGGCTATGGTGGGAAAATGTTGCCGTCACAACATGAAGTCCTGACCTTGCTTCTTCATGCTGTGTACAAGATGTGTAAAGGAATTCAGAAGTGGTACAACACAGAGTATTTCCATGTCTTGTCCTCTTGGATTATGCCAGTGGGGAGCAAGGAGGTTGATTTAGTTCCCTCAGTATCTTTAACTTTTACCTGCAAATGAACAGAATGACTTGCTTGGAAAGCATTTGCACATTGTGGCAGTGAAACACGAGTTGGCAAAGTCTCCTGAAGGTGGATCTGCACACATCAGCCATCAGGAATCTGGCATTATGCCTCAAAAAAGGGCTTTTACTTTGCAGGTGGGTCCTGCTCATTTCTCCATAGGTCATGGTGGAGATTATGTTTTAGGTCAGCAGCCTGATGAGGAGTGGCCCTGCCAGGTGAAAGAATGCCAGATGGCCTTTTCCCCCTACTTGACACATTATGGAAGCTGAAAGAAAAGCACTTGGAGCTGTCTTGGATTGTTGAGAGTTCGTGGGGTAAACAAGACTAAACGTGCCATGCAGTCTATGAACAAACCCCAGCAAAATTGGTTCTGTACCAAGCAATACCAATTTTCCACTCTTCTAACAGATTCTGACAGTTATTGTTCAACATAGCTTGGCAGAGTATGAAAAGGTCTGGTCTCTAAACAAGACTCCACCAAACTGTTTACCAGCATCTCCTTTTCTGTCTCGTGTAAGTAGAGGCAGCTCCCCCATTTTTTCAGCCAAATGAAGCAGGCATTGAAATAACTCCCATGGACAGGTTTGGCCTCCCAGAGATTCCCAGAGAAATCCTGGACAGTCCTTGTCCTGTACCTTTTTTGTAATCAAGGGCCTGTAAATGTGGCATGCAGGTGGTAGGCACTGCCAGGGAAAGAGCTGCTGGAAGTTGGAAAGTGAGAAGAAACCAGCCTGGTGAGAATCCTGGGGTTTTTAGACTGAACTCAAGTTCATCTGGCAGTAATATTATATTAATAATAATTATAAATTATATTAATAATTATAATTATATTCATAACTATATACTTATATTCATAATTACATTCATCTCGGCAAAAATATTAATGGCCAAAAGATTTAAAATTAAGACTTTCTTCTTCTTTTCCTTCTTCTTCTTCTTCTTCTTCTTCTTCTTCCAAAACTTTTGTCAAACTTTCTTGGTCCTTATTCTGTGCATTTGTGAGCCTGTCCATCTGTTTCCTTCACTTTCTCTTTTTGAGTGGAGGGTTGAGAGGCTGGCAAAGAGATAGACTCCAGATGTCCAGGAAAAAAAAAAGACAGGAAAAAATCCCCAGAACTGCTCCCACCAGTGAGTGTTCTGAATCAATGGCCTCCATGGTCTCGGAGCCAGCGGAGTCCTGCTCTGTCTAACAAAGGCATTATCTGTGCCAGGAGCAATGCTGCCCCACTGTATTTGTGCTCGAAGCTTATTCATATTCAGAGGAAGTGCCCTGGGTCGGTGAGTGCTCAGCTCCGTAACCCCAAGGTCAGGTTTAATTGCTCTAAAAGGTGGCACATGGCAATGAATGAGCTCTAATGATTTAGGTAGTATCTATTTCACATCAAGAAGTTTCCACTCTGAGCAGACCCTAATTGAAAGTAATCTGAAAATTAGAGAAAATAAAAACCATGCCCACAATGACCTAAATACCTTTTTCCTTGAATTTTATGCCCAAATAACCTCATTGCTGGGAAGTTTAATTTTTCCCTTCTGCTAAATATACAATTGCCTGGGAGAAATGATTGGTCATAATCAAGGTTTTTAAAGCAGCAACTGTTAAAATATTATCGTTCTACTAAGAATTTTGGAGGGGAAAGCAGCTGGTGTAGAGGGAGGGAGTGAATACTCCCAGGCTGTCAGAGTGAATGTCCATGGCAACTCTGATCGTGCAGTACCACTTCCACTTTTTTATATATGCACAAGTTTAGATTTTATATATGATTTGTATATTTATATATTATGTTTGTATATAATATAATATATTATATATATATTTGTGTATATATATATATAATGTTTATGTGAATATATACACACATTGTGTGCCTTTACACGTGTCCAGTGTGTGTGTGTATATTTAGGTTTATATACTTATATATTCATATACTTATATATTTATATATATTTAGGTATGAGACATGCAGTATCCTTAGATTCACCTCTTGCTTTCACGAATAAACAATTCTTTATCTTTTCAGAGAAAAACATGGTTATGTCTCAGCCCCAGAGACGAAGAGTGAGAAGCAAAGGGGGAGCCAATGCACAGGTGGTGGCGGTGACCAGGACTGGCCCCGTGTGCCGATCAGGGGTGATGTGCTTACATCCCCATAGCTCTGACCCATGGTTGTCTCTCCATATGTGCCTGTGCTTCATGCTCCCCCTTGGCCTCTTTAGGCAGAACATGCATGAACTTTAGGGCTGCACAAACTCTGCAGTCAGCACGAGGCTGTCGCGTGTCTGCGGCTGGGTCACAGAGTCTGGGATGGCTGGGGCTGGAAGAGACTGCTGAGGTCATCCCATGCAAGCCTCTGCTCAAGCAGAGTTCCCCAGGTGTATCACTCAGGATTGAGTCAGACAGGCCTGGAAGACCCCCAGGGAGGGAGACTCCACACTCTCTCTGATCTCTGCTACAGTGCTCAGTCACTTGCACAGCTAACAAGTTCTTCCTGGTGTGCAGGTGGAGCTTCCTGGGCAAACTTCAGTTTGTGCCTATTGCCTCTTGTCCTGTAGCTGGGTACCCCTGTGCAGAGCCTGGCTCCAGCCTCTGACTGCCTCCCTGCAGTTACTTACATGCACTAACAAGATCCCCAGTGGGGATATTGATATGTTATTTATGATTCCCCAATATGGGAAATGTCTGCTGAAGAGATGCTGAAGACTCCCCAGATGTGTTCAGGTAACTGTGGCACATCAGGCACCTCCCACCCAGCCACTGCCAGCAGCAAGTTTTTCCCAGTGCTTTGTCACATATCCAATACAAATCCAGCCTGACCCGACCCTTCTGATCATTCTGTGCCCTGAGTAACTGCATGCAGTGCCTAAATTTGGTCCAGGAAAGCCCAGGCAGTTCACCCTCTAGTCAGGCACACACTCCTACAACCATCTCTGCAGGAGCCGTGGGATGTAGTTTGCAAGCAATTAACATATTGAAGTATTTGTTTGGAAAAGCGAGTGATTTTTTTATGACCTTGAGCCATCAAAGACGAAGTATGCAATTAGTTTTAGCTGCAGTGAGGTATTTAAAGTCAAGCATGTGTTTTAGGGCTTTGATAAATCAGGGCATAGCAGAAACAAATTTGAAAATAAAAAATATACAGAGAGTGGAGGGGAAAGTAATTTCAGACTGCAGCCCTGCCATTTTTGCAGGTTACTCACATTACACAGATCTTTTGCTTAACAACACAGATCTCATGCTTACCATGCTGTGATTGCCTGTGCATGGACAAAGCTGCTCATGCTCTGCCCTGTGGCAGCGCTGGCAGAGCCCAGGCTGCACCAAGCCCTGTTGTGCTCAGCCCAGAGTGATGCAGTTCGGGGCAGGGGAAGCTGCAAAAGAAGAAACCCAGTTTATGTTGCCTTCAGGTACAGGTGGAGCAATGTCTGGTTTAAATTTGAATATCAGTTTCAGCAGAGGAAAATGAAAACCAAATGACCATTATGGAACTGGCACAGGGTGCCAGAGGAGCTGTGGCTGCCTCTGGATCCCTGGCAGTGTCCAAGGCCAGGTTGGACAGGGCTTTGAGCACCCTGGGATAGTGGAAGGTGTCCCTGCCATGGCAGTGGTTGAAGCAGATGAGCTTTCAGGTCCTTCCAGCCCAAACCAATCCAAATCCAATGATTTTATAATTATACCCATAAACAGCCTTAGGGGCACAAATAATGACTTAGAACTTACCAAAGAGAATTTCATGTTTATTCATTTCCAAATGAGTAGGATTTAAACTTTCAACAATTTTTCCAGAAGGCTCAGCTGTGGGGAAGAAGGTGGCAGTGGCTTATGTGCTAAACTAAAAAGACCTTGCAAGTCTCCATGGGGACACTGAAGATTCCAAACTGGGAAATGTGTGCACATCCTGGCTGACTTCTGGGGGAAGCTAAAGGGACCCCAGCCCTTCAGTGATCACCCCTGTGCCCAGCTGTGTGCTATGTGCACAGTGGGGAACAAGACAATCCACTTACTTCCAGTGGTATTTAGTAATCTTCTCACAGTGTTTTATCATGTTGAATCTTACACTTGTTGCTATTTCTTCTCACCTGTGTAATATCTTGGTATTGTTGCTCATTTCTGTATGTCTTTTCTAATATAAAGCTTTAAGGAAACACAAATAGAGGAAAGGAACACAACCCCTTATAGGTGAAAGGCTTTTCTTTATAAAAAGATAAAAGCATAGGGGACAATTAAGAGCCTGGAGAGGCACATGCCCTTGTCTGTGTGAAATGACAATCCTGGGTCTGGGTGTCTTTCCTACAGACCGTGGAGCAGCAGTTCCCTGGGTGGGGAGGATGCTACTGGTGTGTGCAGTGTGAGCCTGTGACTCCACGTGTGAAAAAGGGGGCCATCCAACCACCCTGCTGTGTTAAAATGTCCCTCTCTTCCTTCCTCTGCTACCATTCAGTCATCTTGTTGCAAAATGTGGACATTTTAAACCATAACTTGCCTTTGCTGGGCTATTGATCCTGATTGCGTCTGAGAGATTGCGTCTGAGATTTTGGAGTTTCCCAAATACAATAAGTGTGTTTACATGTAGCAGTCAGAGAGGAAATTGCATGTGAAAGCACTCAATAAGGAGATGGTATTTTGTTGCAATGCTCCATAAACCTTGTGTTTACATGGGGTTTTTAAGGAGAATTCAAAGCATATCTCCTTTTTGTGATGCATCAACAAGCATATCAAATGATTGTTCAAAAAGCTTGTGCTTTGTGCAAAAATAGAAACCAAATGGCTGAGTAATTTCCAAGAGGAAAAACCCCAACCTGCTACAGCAATTCCATGGCCTATTTAAAACTTCTTTATAAAACCTTTTAAATAATAAAACTCTACACTCCCAATTAAGAATCCCACTGACTTTTTTGGGTTCATGTTTCTAAATATTCGACATCATAGGGCCATTACAGGGACAGCATTTTTCCCCACTCCAAAGTCTGTTCCTTTCTCTTCTGCAGTTGCTCCTCAGCCATGAGCCTTTCCTTGATGTGTTTGTGGTGCCATGGGCCATGAGGTGTCCCATGCCCTCAGCACAGCTTGGAAAAGANTGCCTTCAGGTACAGGTGGAGCAATCATTTAATGTAATCAGTTTATATCTTCACCATGAAGATATAAATCAGTTCATGTCTTCAGCAGACCTTGCACTGACAGCTGCTGCAAGCAGATGAGGAGGTCTCACTCTCACAGGTGTCATGTTCCACTTGAACCTCCACAGTTCTTGGTTGTCAGTCCCCAAATTTCCAGCCACCTCCCATTTTTGACTTCACCCCTTTGCTTGGAGGTACCAGGGTTGCCCAAAACTCCACAGACCCAATAATCAGAGGAAACTAGTGATTTCAGTCTGGCATATGGTTCTATGTTTAATGCTGTCTAATGAAAGCTGCTTGTGTACACACACAATTTACGCCATATTTTTCCAATTACTGCCCTACAGCTGATCACTCTCAAATGGAGCTCTGAGTCTGGGTGAAGGTAGCTCAAGGCACATAGGCTCCCCGCACGCACTTGTGATATGCTAAAATCTGTTACTGACAGAGCTGCCTTGTTGATAATTTTCTTTTGCAAGAGGCCTGGCTGCTTAGATAAAGAGGAAGTGCCATGTAGTCTCAGGGTCAAACCCATAGTATTTCCCTTGCTGAGAACTGTGGGATTCCCCCTGCCTGTGCAGGGGTCTGCCCCAGGGTTCATGGGTGCTCCCCAATGCAGGCACAGCTGACAGTGCAAGCCAAGCCCTGGATGCAGCTAACAAAGTCACCTTCCCAACCTCCATCCCCACAAAAAGCATGGACATGACATGCTCCAGCCTTTCACATCTCCCAATTCCCCAAAACAGTGCCACATGCCGGGCTCAGGTTAGGTTAACACCCCAATTTTCCATGCTGCTGGAGCTCCAGGAACATCACTCTGATGCAAGCTGCTCAGCCCATGCCATGTTTGTCTGCAAGGAAATGGGATGTTGATGTTTATTCCAATTGATCCTGAAGGATGATGCTTTTGTTCCATTTAGCAGCTGCTTGGCCCATTTAATACCCCAAAAGGAGATTAAGATCCAAAGTATGTGCGGCTGTGTTATGAGTAACAGCTGCTTAATAGAAATAACCATGAAAAACAATTGCAAGTTTGGCTTTTAGCTCTTGTTTTCTAAGGTTAGTTTGTTTTGCACACAAATCTATATATAGTAAATGAATATACCTAAAGACAAAATTATGTATTTCCAGATAAACCCTCCAACTGTTCTAGATTTCTCAACTGAATCATTCTGGAAAATGATGTCTAGGAAGCAGTATAGTGTGTCTTGTGAACCCGTAGGTAGAGCCAAGCTCAAGAATTCCCCCGTGGGGCCGTGCAGAGGAGCTGCAGCCAAACTGACCACCCAGGGATCCATCAGTCACAAGCAAACTGGCTCACAGGAAAGCTAAGCACACTTTTCCAGAAGGAATGCCACTGCGTCCTGCCAGCCTGCCTTGGGTACATGGAATTGGCTCATGAGATGCTGGCAAGAACAATGCTCCAAGGAAGAGCAAATCTTTCACCAGCAGCAGCAATGACCCTTCTCCCTGCTGGAATTGCTGTATGGACAACATGTAACTCCTGCCCCTGCTCACCTCCAGTGCCTGAGCCAGGGTCTGCCTTGGGAAAGGGACCTGGGCCAAGGTTTATCTCACCCAGCACAGTGTGGCTGGGTTGGAGATCTGCAAGCCCTGAATGGTTTGTTTATTTACGTCTGCACTGATCTATTCTGTGCACGTGATTCCTGTGATTCCCCAGGACAGGCATGTGTGTGGGAAGCACCTCGTCCAACCATGCAGTTACTGACCATTTGAGGCCAGAGGGGAGACAGTTTTCAGATGGAAATCTCCCTTGATTTCTGCATAAAAATAAATTACTGCTGACAAGACAGCTATAACTGCCAGGGCCCTTTCATTACTGACTGAACAATGAAGAAGTCCAACCTGGCCTTGAACACTTCCAGGGATGGGGCAGACGCAGTCTCTCTGGGAACCTGTGTCAGGGCCCCCCCACCCTCACAGGGAGACAATAAGAGCTTTTCTATTGCTCAGATGATGACTCAGGTCAGTGTGAGGTCTGAAGGTATCCAGGGGGTTCTATCTGGAATACAGCCAGTAGGGCTCTGGAAGGAACAAGAGTGCAAAGCATTAGTGATCAACAGGAGCTCAATGGAAACAGAACTGCAACAAGGGCAGCAAGACGTGGTGCTTTGGGAAGCATCAGGCACGAGGACTGAGTCACTGCATGAGATAAACATCCCCATCTGATGTTGTTTCCTCCTCATATGCTACTGCACCCAGCAAAAACATACTGAAAACAAACAGCAGTTTCTTCACTGCAGTTAATTGCTTTGCTTGGGTCTATTTAATGCCCTGTTCACTTTTAAGCATTGGACAAACAAACTGAAGCCTTAATATTCTCCTTGTTTTAAATAGCAAATCTTATTTAAGAAGTGTTTGTACAATGCACTCAGGCACAGGGTGGGATTGTTGGGGTGTCCTGTGCAGGGACAGGGGTTGGACTCATTAGTCCTTGTGGGTCCCCTCCAGCTCAGGATATTCCATGATTCTGTGGTTCTTCTGTTACTCAAATCACGTTTGTGTCATTGCTCAGAGGATGGAGAATCACAGCATTCTTGGTGATTGAGTTTTCCCCCCTGCACATAGCTCAGACAGAAAGCCATGACTCTGAAGGTCACACATCACTTTCTCTTTTGACCTTTGTGGCTGGTGCTGGAAGCTGGTGGTCCAACGAGCCATCAGCAACTTCCTGAAGCAGTCCTGGATCAGGGTGGGTTGTTGCTGGAGATTTAGAAAAGCATTAGAAAAAATCATGGATTAAATGTGCAAATAGTCAGTTTGAGGTGGTTTTCAAATGTCTCCATGATGGACGGGCTGCAATGGAAGCGTTTGGCAGGGAAACAGCGTATTGGAGAAACGGAGGTGTGTGGCTGGTGAAAAAGAAAGGTTCCTTTTGTCTCAGGAGCAGAAAAGTCACCGAATGTGATGAAGGTTTAATCCCTGCAGATGGTCTTTAGCCACAGCATCTTTATTCACTCCTCACCAGCATCTGTCGAAGAGTTGTCATCATTGCTGATGCCAAAAGCCGGGCAGGGAACGATTTGTGTAAACCCCGCTCAAGATAACAGGCTGGTTAATGGTGATACTCCCTGTCAGCAGCCACCTACGCTCAGCCTGACAGTTTGCTTTCAGGGGCTGGGGAGCTCTTATCCACTGTGACAGGGCCCCACGGATGGAATGTGGGGAACAAAAGCCCCACACAAAGGGAGCACTTTGGGGCTGGAGCGTGTCTGGCTTCTCCAGGCTTCCGAGAGGCCACACAGTGACAGCAGATGATGAGGCCCTAATTAATATTTCATTCTCAGAATGAGTTATCCCTTGGGGGAAGTTAAAGGTTTGCACATTTTGAGGCAAAGTACCAAGGCTGGTGATCTTGAACTGAGAAAGCATGTTGGAAGGAGCTGCTGCAGACTTTAACCCTGGGCAAGGGACATGTACCACATGTACACGGCTTTAGTGCACATTTTTAATTATATAACTTGTTCTAGGTGCTATTTTAAGGTCTGTTCCAATAAATTCATATATAAGTGCTGCTAGAAAACCTTCACCCCTTTTTCCCTTTCTGTCTCCTCTGAATTCAGGCATCTGATATTCCATATTGTGTGGAGGGCTTGTTTTCCAAACCAACCCACCAAATATGTTTTATGACAGCAATCAAATGAATTGGCTGTGGGCTGGAACTGCTGAGTTCAGCAAAGAAAGGGGAAAGAATGACCAGTGGAGGAGAGTTTCTACTGGCAGCAAGTGCAAGGAGTCTGGGTACAGCAGGGTGGTGGGTCAGCCAGCCTGCAGGGAGAAGGACAGGGGGCACACAGTGTAGGGATGTCCAGATGGGGCACACTGGGAACTGCGCCATGGAATCCCATCAGTCATTACCAGCAAGGAATGACCATGGAAAGGAAGAAGCTGTGTCACCCACCACGGGCCTCATCTTTGGGGTTGTCTGTCCAAGGGAATAAGAAAAGAAAGGCAAAACGGGAAGGAAAGGGAAAGGGAAAGGGAAAATGGACCAAGAATGAAGGTGTGTGGGAGACTACACAAACACACTGATGCTAAAAGCTGAACACACGGGTCTGTGTTGCCTCCCTGACTGAGCTAGCACTGACACCAGGCCCTGCAAGCCACGTGCTGCCCAGAGACATCAGGAGGGCAGAGTCTTCGTGAAGGGATAGTGGGTTTTGTGGGACCATGAAGCAGCACCTGCAAAAGAGCTGTGGCCATAGCAGGGGTCTGGCCCACGGTGCCCACTGCCCAGCTAATGGTGGGAAATGAGTGGGGAACTCTTCTGCAGTCCAGTCACCAGACTAAAGATGAACCGAGGGTGCCCTGGTGACCTCAGGAAGAAAGCGTTTCCCTTGGGCTGCTAAACAGAGTTCATAAATGAGGGAGTAGGGTAAACGCAAAGACTTGAAAGATATGTCACCTAATTGACTCCTAAGTGACTGCTAATTATTTGATGAGTTGAAGGTGAGAGGAAGACACACCTTCTGCAAACACCTGCAGTGTGTGATGGGAGGAGTGAGCCAGGAGCAAGTCCAGTGAGCCAGTGAGTAAGCCAGGGAGGTGGACAGCCCCAGGCTGGTCCGTGCCTCTCCCTGAGAAGTGCACCATGGAGCTCAATGTTTAGCGAATACAGTGAGCTGGGGCACAGAAGTATGTGAAGTTTGACAGGAGAATGACCTAAAAATTAGTCTCAAAGTGCGTCTTCCCCACAGGCTGGAAACAGAAGGAAATCTAATTAATTATAATTATTACACTTTTAGGAGAAGAAGAGAAGCAGGCTTTCTCTTGTAATATGCAGAGAAAAACTTCAAAACAGTTTACATGAATCCTGTTAGTTCTGTGGGGCGGGCACTCCAGATCCGTGGCAGATGGCACGGTGCTGGAAGCAACACGCACTGACCGCAGCCCGGGCAGAGCCTGCCCCGACCGGGGGGAAAGATGAATGTGGGGTCTGTGAGACTAAAATGTGTGGTTGTGCCAAATGTCTGGGTTTGAGTGATTCTTGTCAGTTTAAAGACAGAAACAGCAGAAACACAAACGTTGTGAGTAATGGTTTACCAGGAGCAGCCAAAAGCCTCTCTGCTTACGTGTGCACAGAAAACACCTCCCTGGCCAGGGCATCCTTTGCATATCGAGCAGCACATTTATAAATTCCCATTGCCACGCTCTGCAAAAGTAACACCTGAGGCGAGCCGATTGTCCCACGCTGGCGCTCAGTCCCTGTGCCAGCCCCGGGCTCCTGCACACGGAGGCTGGCACAGCAACTGTCCCCCCTTGTCCCTGATGGGAGTGGCAGCCCGCACTGGTTTTCCAGGGCACGGTCCCTCCCGGCTGTAGTATCCAGGCTCTGCGGCGTGTGGGTGCCCTGCGTGGGTGCCCTGGGTGGGTGCAGTCTTTCACCCGTCACAGCGCATCCTCAGCCGGTGATCCCGGCGGGTCCCGGGATATTTTGTGACAAGCAAGGGCCGCTCGCGTATCCCCGAGCCTCGGGAGGTGCTCGGGAGGCTCCATCCCAACGGGTCCCATTTTCGCGGCTGCGGCTGTTTCTGAACTGTGAACTCCCCCAGCTGGTGATCGCTCGGTATCGCCACCAGCCACCACCTCACCCCGCCCGAAGTGTCCCTGCGAGGACGTGCTGCAAGGGCTGCCCCGAAGGCGCGGGGCCAGGGATGAGCGCCCGGCCCAGCCGGGGCAGGGGCTGAGCCGGGGCTCTGCGGAGACAGGCGCTGCCCGAGCCGCAGTGCCACCAGTGTGGCCTGTGTGGGGCACACCAGCACCTGTGCGGATGTCATGGCTCGTTTTGAGCACCGGGATGCTGGACAGGAATGTCGGGAGAGCCAAATCCCCTGTTTGTCTATCAATGCTCAATCAATATCCATGAAGGAATATCACACTGAGACTGCTTTTGACTTGAAGAGGACACAGCCACAAAACCTGGCCTCTGACACGTTTCAGGTCGCTGACATCTTCTTTTGGGCTTTGAATGTTAAGAGCGTAGAAAATACATCACTGACTATGCCTGATGGAGCTGCAAGAGAGCTGGAGAGGGACTTGGGTCAAGGGATGGAGGGACAGGACACAGGGAATGGCTTCCCAGTGCCAGAGGGCAGGGTCGGATGGGATACAGGGAAGGAATTATCCCTGTGAGGGTGGGGAGGCCTTGGCTCAGGGCGCCCAGTGGCTGCTCCATCCCTGGAAGGTTTCAAGGCCAGGTTGGACAGGGCTTGGAGCACTCTGGGAGAGTGGAAGCTGTCCCTGCCATGGCAGAAAATGGAAGAATATGAAATTTTAGGTCCCTCTCATCCTAAAGCATTCTGTGATTCAATGATTGTACGATTCTATCCCATTGTGTCATTGCCATCCTGTAAGAAAATACAAGCCAGCTGGGGTGTGAGGCCACACCAGGCCTACCTCAAGCAGAGGGCCCTGCCCCTTGGGGCTGCTGGGGCCCTCAGAGGGGAAGAGGTAACTGAGCAGGCTGCAGCTGGCTCGTGCCACTGCCAGCACAAGGTGTCCAAGGGCAGGGAGCAGTGTGGGAGGTGGGAATGGCTTTGCATCAGCAAAGGGAACTGCAGGTTGCACACAACCCCAAGGGTCAGCCTGGAATAAATGGTGAGATGCTGCATGTTCCAGTGAGTACAAAGGGGAGAGGCTGGAGCACCTGGTCACCTCCAAGAGGGAGGAAGCAGAGGGAAGAAGGCATGTATGTGTGTCCATGGGACGTGGATGATGTGCTGGGCCTGTGGGTGGACACCTTTGGGTGGACTGTGAGGTATCTTACTGGGACACTCAAGGCCATGGCCAATTGACCAGGGCTTCTTGTGGTGCTGTCCAAGCAGAGGTGTGAAGGGGGTGGGTGACAGCTGGGGCAGTGGCAGCAGAGCCACAGCCTGTCTGTCCCAGCAATGGGTCCCTGCTTGCTCCTTCACCCACCCTCAGAGACCCCCGGCTGCCTCCCCACCCTTCCTTTGCTGACCCCACAAAAAGGCCAGGCCCAGGCAATTGTGTACAAAACCTGAAATAGTTTTACTTTGCTTTCCTTTTTTTTTTCTTCTTTTTTTAAACTTTGCTCTATGTTTACTTAAGATTTTGTGAAGTCGATACAAGAGCATTTGATATGAATCGGTAAATAAAACACCATCATAGATAGATAGCCACGATAAACTTTGTTAGAAATGTACATGTCGCGAAAAAATAATACTACTAATAATAATAATCATAATCATAATAAAAAAAGCCGGCGCGACGCCCAGGCCGGCACAGCCCTGGTGGCCCTGGTGGTGGCCCCGGTGGCCCTGGCACATGGCGGCAGGTGGCTCTGGTTCCCTGCAGGCGCCGCGCCCCGGTAATGTGTGTATATAAACAAAGCCCATAAGAAATGTACAAATATAAAAAGCTACAAACATTAATAAATTACATCGTCACAAAACACGGAAACACTCCACAAGGTGCTAGTAAAATAACTGTCTCCCTCCTCGTACAAGAAGTTACGCAAAGAGCTGGTACCGGCGGGCAGCGCCCGGAGAGACCCTCCCCGTATAAAAACCCGGCGGTGGTTATTCCAAAAGCTATGTACAAGCTACATTCTAGGAAAAGGGGCCGGGACCGCAGGGCGGCGGGGGTGCCTGAGAAACGCACCCGCTACCTCCCCGCCTAACACCTCAGCCCCACGGCCGAGTCCTGCGGTCCCCTCCCGCCACACGGCCTTCGGCCCCTTCCTGCTCCCGGCCTGGCCACCACACCGGCTGTGGCCACCCGCTCTGCCCACTCACCGGGTGGCAAGAGGGGCCCAAGGCCTGGAGCCGATGCCGGAGCGGGGGGCCCAACGCTCCTCAGTGGCCGAGATTAGTATTAACTTTTTGCGGCTAGTCGCTCTCAGCACTGTGAGAAAGGACATCTATATTAAAAAATATTTATAGCAGGATTCTGTACAGTCTGACCGCTGAAAGTTAAAGGGATTATTGTGGTGGTGGCCCAGAGCTGGGTGGCAGTGTCCCTGGGCCACTAGAGCAGCAGCTTCCCGTTCCGGTGGATCTTCAGGATCTTGCCGAGCCGCTGCTTGGCCGTGGCCATCCCCTTCTTCGTGCGCTTCCCTGCAAGGAGAGCAGCGTTGGGGTGAGGGCCCATGGACACCCCACACAACCCCACAGCACAGACCCTCCAGCTGCCTCCTGCCTCCACGGCCCTTCTGCCAGCCCTGCCCAGCACCTTCAAGGACACCCAGCAGCACCCCTCAGGAACGGGGCTGCTGGCCACAGGACAGCTACGAGCACGGCACAGAGCCTGGCTAGGAGCACGGCCCCTGGAGAACCAGCCCAGCTGAGCCGGGGGCACAGTGCACACCCATCCCTATGGACACATCCACACCTGCTCCAGGGAGGCACAGCTCTGCTGGGCACCCTCCTGTCTCCGCAGCTCTGCTGGGCACCCTCCTGTCCCCGCAGCTCTGCCGGGCACCCTCCTGTCCCTGCAGCGCCAGCCCTGCTGCCCTGCGCCCTCACCTGCCCTGGCTCACTGCTCCTGGTCACCTGTTTGCCCACAGGGTGACAGTCAAACCCAGCCCCACCAGTGCCATCCTGCCCCTCAGGGAGAGGCTGCACACACACAGACACACAGACATACACACACATAGACACACACCCCACAGCTCCTGGGCACCTCTCTGACTTCCCCCACAGGAAACCTGCAGCACAAGGATCCTGAGCTAATGTGCTACCACAAATCCTGGGACAAGCATTGCCGCAGGGATGCCTGGTCCCTAGAGCTCCCTGATTCTGCTTCATCCCACCATCTCCTTCCACAGTGCCTCCACTGCCCAGCCTGGTGGTCCCCATGCTCAGGACTCTCCTGTGCTCCATGAGGAGAAGCCCTGCCATCCCCTCAGAGCCTCCAGCTGTCCTTCCTGCAGAGGAAGACCTGATGGTTCCCCCACTCCCTGCCAGGTCAGCCTCTCGCTCCCTTAGCAATGACTCTTCTCTCCTTCAAGGACTGAGCAATCCCATGGGCAGGGTGGGATCCAAGTGCCCGGCCAGATTCCCTGCACGATGCTCTGCTGCGCTGCCCAGCTCGCCAGCTGCACCAGGGTTTGGCTCCATGAGCATCTGGACCTGATGGATCATCTTCCCGTTACATCTTCCACTGCCTTGGACCTGCTTCCCACCATTTTTCCACAAAAGCACAATTCCAGGCTCTGCAGAGAGCCAGAGGTACCACCAGCTCCTGGCAGGACCCCAGCCCCTACCACAGGCTACACACATCCTCCCCTATGGCCATCCAAGCTGCCAGGGTACCGTGCACTACCTCTAATCTGCTCTACTTGAATACCTGCAATTCAGGAAACATCTGCCACATTGCCTCACTTGTCACCGGGGCCTTTCCCACGGGTATCACACACAATTCTAATGCAGTGCCTGTCCCACACACCTGCCTCAGTTACACTTCCTGAGCCAAGTTCAAGTGAAGAGCAGGAGGTCTTGGCCCAGACTCCAGGACAGCCTCAGCTTTCTCATGCTTTCTCTATGGCAGACAGCAACCGACCTCTTCCTCTCTGCTGCCTTTGTCTGCAGCTGTTGTTACTCCCAAGGTTTGATATTCCTCTGCTCCCTTGCAGCAACTCTCCAGAGAGATCTGCAGTGTGCCCTGCTCAACGTGTCCTGGGAGGAATGTCCTCAGCTACAGTCACAGAGCTGATGTACAACCACCACCACCGCAGTGCCTGCCCCAGCCCTGGCAGAACAGCCTTTGTGGATGCATCTTCCCCTGAACAAGGCCTTGCCAGACAGGCTGGGATGGGACCCTGCAGTGCTCCTCGCAAGCTCGGGCTGTGCTCGGCACTGCTCCTGCCATAGGATGCCTCACACCCTGCAACCACTGCCCAGCAGAAGAGCACCTCTTTGGCCCTCCAGTGCCAGGACAGT
Source organism: Daphoenositta chrysoptera (assembly GCA_013397915.1). Classification (NCBI taxonomy): domain Eukaryota; kingdom Metazoa; phylum Chordata; class Aves; order Passeriformes; genus Daphoenositta; species Daphoenositta chrysoptera. Next base: position 122,826 of record VZRO01002907.1, read on the forward strand.
CGAGGCCAGGAGCCCTATCCCTGACCAGATCTGACTTGCATCTGATCACCTGCACTTGTGCATGCCTGTGGCACACATGGCAGTGAAGGCCCTGCAGCAGGCACGGGGTACACCCAAGTGCTTCACCCTTCCCCACTCCTGCACAACAACCCCAGGCATTTCCTGGTACCTTTGGCGGAGGCATTGTTCTGCGAGGATGATGAGGGTCTCCTCTGTGTGAGGAAAACACCGGGTGCCATCGGCTGCGATCCCCTGTTAGGCTGGGCGACCCCAAAGGTGCTGGCGCCTGCGGTGTACTCGTGATCTGTGAGGCTGCTGGCCTGTGACTCCAGCTTCAGCTCGGGTGAGCTGCCTTCCTGAGCCGCTTTGCTTGCGTTGGGGGCTGACAGCTTCTTTTTGGTATTTTTTTTCTTCTTGCCTTTTTGTTCCTCCTTTAAAATGACAAAGATGAAGCTCAGATTAATCTCCAGGAGACCTTTAGCTATGGCAAGGGCCAGCAGCGTTGCTTAGGGTCCTGATACAACGACACCACGGAGTTGGCCATGGACAAGCGCTCGGGGGCTGCTCCGACACCGTCTCGCTCACAGCTGCACACACACGTTTGCCTCTCGTGCCTCTACGTCCTCGCTCTGTGCAGGGCCTCCTCGTTCCTTAACAGCCAGCCGGGGCCCACACCGACACTGACCTGGCACAGCAGCGTGGTCAGCATGAGCAAATCTTTCCATCTTCCACAAAAACTGGCACCTCCTATCTTCAGGGATCTTCACACCCTTGCACAACAGCATGGAGGATATTGAAAATCCCACTGATTCAGCCTCTGCTTCCTGCTAGGACACACGTCATCTCCTGACCTGTAACTGCAGCTGGACATGCACACTGGGACGGCAGTGGTCTGCCACTGTCCTGTGTTCCCTTGCCTACTTTCAGTTCCTTTCTTCATGAAACCCTGCCACCATCCTCAAAGCTCTTCTACTCAGTAGTCCACATCACAGAAGCCCAAGGCCACAACCTGCACCTCCACCAGCTTGCTGAGGTGCCTCACCAACCTTGCTCCAACAGACCTTGTCACCTTAGCACCTCACCATGTCACCTTTATGGGGCTTCTCTGACCCCTTCAGAGACCAGACACTTACCAAACATCCAAACTGCCCCAGTTCCTTTGCTAAATTGACCCTTTGCTCAGAGTTCACCAAATCCCTGGAAGCAAACCCTGACACTTGCCACAGCCAATCTTCACAGACAGGCAATCGCACCAGTCAGGCTCTCAAATACACATCAAACACACTCCTTTGGAGCAGCCTTCTCCTATTCTACCCCAGTAGCCATTCTTATTCCCTTATCCTTCCCTGTGCTTTTGCTCTGTCCCTTGCTGCCTCGTGACGTGCTCAGGTGTCCTGTGACACCTCTGGCCTTGGATCCCATTTATTTCCCTGAGACTGCAGAGCCTTGTGTCACTGGCAGGACCAAACACTGCTGAGGGCTGGCACAGCTACGCTCGGGCACGACTCTGCTGCTGGGGACAGGGCTCTCCTTTCCTGACAGCTCCTACTTCCCAAGCAGCCTCTCACCTGCTGTGACAACTTGGCGGCGGCAGCGGCAAGTCCTGTTTCGATGGAGGCAACTCTCGTGCCTTCTCGCACCGGCCTGTCCTGCCGAGGCACCGAGGGGCCAACTCGTGCTGCAAGGAAAGCAGAGGTAGGTGAGGGGCAGGAATGTGCCCGAGGGAGCAGCACAGCCAGCACAGGGCAGTGGGCCCTGCCCTGCTCAGCCAGGGCAGACAGGGACGGTGCAGCCTCTGCCCTTCCCTTCCCCAGGTGTAGGTAAAGGCACGAGAGCCAGTAGCCTCCAGGCATGGTGGTGCGGGGAGAGGCTGCCGATAAAGATATCACACAGCTGAGCAGCTCCACAGCCACCTGAAGCCAGAGCCACATGGGTTTGTGCCCGCATCCTGGATTATGAGTGTCATTTCCAAAGGAACGATGCTCCCCCACAACCGGGGGAGGACATGCAGGGCGACAAGCTGATGAGACCAAGTACGGGCTGCTTGTCACACACAGCACACACAGAGGGTCCCCTGCTCGTGGGCCACGTCAAAGGGGTCTAGGGGCCCTCTTGCCTGTCACTGCCCCTGGTGAGCTCCAACAAACCCAGGACAAATCAAACCCTTCCAGATCATGAGCTTTGGATGAGCCCGGAGGAGACTATTCCCACTCTCTCTCACTATTCCCACAGTCAACACCTGAAGTCCACGACAATTCAGCTGTCCAGGGATTGATTCACTGTTACACCACTGCTAAGATGTGTATAATTATCTATCACTAGGAGTGTGATGAAAAATAAACCAGCCAAGGAATGACTTTTTCCTGCCAGCTGATTGAGGGAGGAAGGCTAAAACTGCTTGGCAGGAATCCCAGTGCATGGATCACCTCCCACTGTGCTGGAAAGGGTTAATCCTTCACATGATAAAGAAGTCACTAATTGTGTGTTACAGTTTCCACAGTCCTTGAGAAATGGCTAGTTTTAGCGATTTGCAAGACTTAGCCTGCGTCTGGGCAGCACAGACCACATGGACTTACCTGTCGGGCTGTAAGGGGCATCATCTGAACTTTTCCGCTTCTTTGACCGGGATTTGAATACTGGATTATCTTCGTCTGATTCGAGAGAAGGGTAAACTACAGTAGGAAACAAAGGCAGTAGTTTCAGTTTAGGAAAGAGCTCTGCCCTGCACAGAGGCCCCCTTGCTCTGTCCAGTTGCAGTGACCACAGGCACCACAGCTGGATGGTCCCAGAAGTGCCATTGAGCATTCTGTCGCAGCTGTGACACTCAGGGGACTTTCCTCTGCTCTCATCCACACCTTACTATTGGGAGCTGCTGTCATTACACTGTGACTGGCTCTCTGTATTTCTCTATAATCACAGAATATCCAGAACTGGGAGGGAGCCACAAGAATCTGCGAGTCCAGCTCCTGGCCCTGGCACAGGGTGCCCAGAGCAGTTGTGGCTGTCCCATCCCTGGAAGTGTCCAAGGCCAGCTTGGACAGGGCTTGAAGTAACCTGGGATAGTGGAAAGTGTCCCTGCCCATGGCAGAAGGTGGGACTAGATGGCCCATGAAAATGCCTTCCAACCCAAAGCACTCTATGATTCTGTGATAATTACGGCAGAACTGGTGTAACTGGTGCAAACTGGCGCAAACTGGCTTTGTGCCCATTTCTGCTGCAGATGCCTCCTTTCTCTGCCAAAACTCAAAATAGCATTGGATCCCTTTTCCATGCAGACAGTCAACATCTCACTCCTCTCAGCTGGAGGTTTAATTGCGACTGTGCAGACAAGAACACTTCTGTCACAAGTAGCAGTACCTGATGCACATTTCTGGGACAGTCCCCCGTTTCTGGGTTGACTGCTGCAGTTTCGGGGGCCCTCCATGTTTCTTGAGAGTTTCTCATTGTGCTATGCCTCAAACCCAGCCTGCCTGGGTGGCTGCATGACCCTTGGCTCTGCAGCCAGTCTGCTGGCACATGGTCTTTGCTTCCTTTGGTGTGCAGATCCTGTTCCGTGCACTGCTCCTGCACACACCCAGCCAATCCCAGGGTGGCAGAGCAGGAGGAAGCGCCCATGAGCAGAGGGCATTTGCCAACACACACAGGTGTGTCCTTGCAGCCCCAGGCACACCCTCACTCTGCTTCCCTCCTACTCACCATAATCCGAGTCCTTAAAACAGGCATCCAAGTGGTCCTGGTCCTCATCATAATCCTCGATGTCAATGTTGTTCTTTGTGCTTTTCTTCAGTAGCCGCTTCCCAGCGTTTTTGTTGCCACCACCACCAGTTTTTTTTGAGTTTTGTGTGGAGAAGGAGTTGTTCTTGGCCTGATTGGTGCCCCATGATGTCTGAAGGCAGGACTCTGAGGCCTGGAGGTTTGCCATGGAGAGCATGCCCTGGATGGCTTCCTGCGTGCTGGGGGAGGCAGGTGGCTGGCTGTGGAACAGAGAAACACCGGAGTGCTCAGTGATTCCAGAAACACCAGCCCCTCCAGACAGCTCACTCCTTCCATGGCAGTTGTGCTAGGAGAGTGTCCCTGATTCCTCTGAGTAGCTGGACATACCACCACGGCCAGTGGGAACTTTGGTGGAACAGGAGTACCACAGACAGCACCTCGGATGTGGGGGTGATGGCCCAGGAGCCAGGGAGGTGTGGCCAGGTCCCTGGGGGCTGTCAGCACTCTGGGCAGGGCTCAGGGAACTTCCCAAAGCCCACAGCAGAATTCCTAACAGCACAGTGTCTCTACTGCCAACTATCATCCTTCTCCTCCCTCTCCTTCTCCTCCTCCTCCTCCTCATCCTCATCCTCATCCTCATCCTCATATTTTAATATCTATCTGTCTATCTATCTATCTATCATTAATGTTATTTTTCTATGCTACCAAATCACCCTTCTCCTCACCACCATATTTTAGCAGTATTATTTATAGTCTATACTACCAACTCCCAACAAAGATGAGCTTATGCAACAGCACTGCTGGGGGACGTTGTGGGGGGCTCTGCTCCAAACTGCCTGGAAGTTTTTGGTCCCAGTTCATACCATGGGCTGTCACCACTCCAGGAGCTGCTGGAAATTAATTTTGAGACTGGCAGAACACATCATCCAATATTTCCAGAACTTTGGAGTTTGGGCAAGGAGTGAAATGCAAAAAACCCTTGCTGTGGCAATAATATTTGTTACACTTGTTATACATTTGTTGTGCAATAGAAGCCACGAAAATACAAGAGAATTAACAGCACCATGTCACTTTATACTTGAGCTTTATCTGGGCTCTGAATAGAGTAATGTACAAGATATTAAAGGAAGTTTCTGGGCTCTAATGGCATTTGTTCAGAATCCTGAAAATGGGTTAAGACTAGTGTTAGTTCATGACTCAACAAATAGAAGAACATCAGAAAACTTATTTAGGAAAGAGCCATTTAAATCCCTCCAGTATCATGCCTTCTTCTCTGCCTTCTCCCTGGCAAAGGAATACTTTGCATCATCTACAAGGAATTATCATATTTTCTTCCAGTCTTTTTCCCTGAACTGTTTTTCCAAATGCTGGACTCTCAAATCACTGCAAACAGACCATCAAATACTGACCACTAAATGGGTAAATCAGAGAGGAACTGCCTTAAGCAACACAAACTTCAACAAATAAATGGTGGGATATGATCAAAAAGAGTGGTTCTGAGAGTCAAACACCAACCTGAAAAGGGGAAAATGTCTCAGAGACAGAGCTGCACATGGGGCAGAGTGTTTCTCATTAGGGCACGTGCCTGGCGTGCTTCCATCAGGACTATTTCAGCTTTCTAAGCCAAAAAAAATTCAAGAAGACTCAGGAAGCGATTTTGAAGCTCTGGAAGAGCCATATCCCCTTTCTGTAGCTTCAGCAATGATTTTTTAAAAACCACATTTATGAAAGTAAACTACCAGACAGTTACAATTATGGCTTTAAAAAAATCTTAAAAGAGCACTGGAGCAGGAACAAAGCAGCCAAAGTGCTCCTGCCCCTGCCTCTATCCCTGCAGCCACCTCCAAACACGCGGGAGGTGGCACTGGGGGATAGCTCAGACCTGTCTATAGCCCAGCAGCCCTGTTTCCCTGTCCTCAGGTTGAGAGCTGCTGTAGTGGATGCACAGAGAGGTGGACACTCTGACAGACACACTGGCCGTGGTTTGTGCCTTTACCTGGGTTGTGGCAGCACTGGTGTGGCAGCACGACCAGGGCACTGCCTGTCCCCTGTGCTGGGCACTGCTGAGACCCCACCTGGAATCCTGGGGTCAGTTCTGGGCTCCTCATGACAAGAAGGACATTGAGGGGCTGGAGCGTGTCCAGAGAAGGGAACGGAGCTGGGGAAGGGGCTGGAGCACCAGCAGTGGCTGAAGGAGCTGGGGGGCTCAGTCTGGAGCAAAGGAGGCTAAGGGGGGACTGTGGTACCAACCCAGGTATGCCAAGAGCACGTGCCAGAGCAGGGGGACCAGGCAAGCAGCTGTGCTGGGGACGAACAAGGCAACACTGATGGCTCAGGCTTCACCTCCGCAGTGGGCTGGGCACAGGAACAATCCCAATACCCTGCACCATGCAGGATATCATGTAGGGAGCCAGTGCCTCACTCTTCACCACCAATTCTACCACTGCCATCTCTCTCCAAGGGTTCAACCTCTCTAGGCAGATCATCTCCTTCCTTCCATCAGAAATTACTGAGTCTTCTACCGGTATCCTCATGTTTAGAAACTGAATTTATAATATTTCAGCAGAATATTACTGATGTAGTGGTGGCTCTGGAGAAGTCACAGTTGTATAAAAGGAACTCCAATAATTTCAAGTACAAACCCAGTGTTTTCTTCCGTTTTTGAATCAGACCTGGACACAACAAGTAACTTTGCTCCTTTTAAGACCAGGTGATGACCAGCCCTCCAAGCTTTTTCCATATTCCCTTTCAGTTCTTTCAGCATGTTCCCACATTCACAGCAGCCTTTCTGCAGGAGCTCCATCCTTCCATCTCCCTGCCTTACTGACACACGTAGCTGAGATGCAGTTCCCTAGAGCAATCCAGGTAATGCCATCAGGGCCTCGGGGTGGCCCTGCTAATGAGAGCCCAGTATTTTACAGAATAAAGTTTCCCATAATTCAGATAAGGTCACTATCACAAAAAGCCCTGACCTGCTTCCCAAGTGACTGCTGGGATCCAGCAGCTCCAGTCCTGGTCTGACAGGGATGCAAGCACAGGCTGCTAGTGTGAGAGGAGATCCCACGGTGACCCACCGGCACAGCCGCTCTTTGCAGCACCCACGATGTACACATATAGATCTACAAATACACACATTCCCTGTCCTTAATCTGCCTTGCCAATAGAGAAAGATGGGAATTGTTCCTGAGAGCCAGACGTGACCACACTGGCATCACGTTGCAACACAGCGTGTTTGCATATCGTGTTCCCTCCGTTTTATTTTTAAAAAGCACATTACGGCCATTTAAAAAGCCAAGCATAATTATGAAATCAAACACAGTAATTACATTTACCAGGGGCTTTTTCCAATCAGGATGCAGCACACACTGCCAAAACCCAGTGTTTATCTCAGAGCCAGCATTGATATGACACATTCCCACTGAACCACCCCATACGGTGCAGTAACTCAGGAGTCTGGTGACAGGACCGTGTGTGTGACTTTGATTTCAGAAACCACAGAGTCTTCAAACACTCTGGGTACAGCACCCAGGCTGAGGGGGGAAAGCAAAGGCCTGAGTCCTGCTCTATTCTGACAGTTTAACCCCTTGCAGACAGCAAAAGACACCCCAAGCAAGGCAGAGAATTGTCAAGGACCATTTCAAAGCAGGCAGTGAGCTGTGTTATCCACAGAATGGTCAGCAGTGTACACATGACCAAGGAAGATTTCTTTGAGTTTTTAAATTAGTTGATAAATTTTCTTTTTTTATAGCAAACTTCCGTATGGGTGTTTTATTAACCTGGCAACTTTATTACAGCGTTAGACACACCTAACTACTTTTTGATGTGGCTAATTGACCTGCCAAAATGTAACTGTAAAAACAACATAAACACTCATCCCATTATGAACCATAATGGAGAATGGAAAAGGAATTCACAGGGATGGTCAAACAGACAAATGTTAATGTGGTTATTTCTTCTGAAGACCAGGAGCAGAGTTGGGGCCAAATCTGAAGAGATCAGGAAAATCCAGGACCACTGACCCAGCTGAGCTCAGACAACAAAAAATACTCAATTTCCTAAATACTGCAGACATGGACACCTCTCCCCATGCTCTCCACCACCACAGGAGATGGTTGTTTGGTCAACCCCTCCTTGCCAGGGAAGAGGCAGCAAGAGAGGCAAACCAGGACCAAATGGAGATCAGATCTCATCTCTAGAAATAGCAGCTGTGTCAAGAGAAGCCTTCTGCGGAGGTGCAGTGACTATGTGCCTTGATTGTAAAATCACTGGCCTTTTTCATCACCACTAGAGATAAAAAGAGAACTCAGAGGAGATTCCACATGCCCCCCACCTGTAGGAAAGCAGAGGTGTTCCCCCAAGCACTTCCCACTGCCTTATTTCTTGGTGGGAAGAAGAATAATAACCAGAGATGGGAGGGAGGGAGGGTAGACAGTTTCCTATATCCTTCTTTCAAACACCTGGTATTTGTGGCACCTTAGAATGCCTTATGGGGGAAATGCTGGCCCTTTAGACTACTTTGGTACAATCTCACTACATTAAAACCAATAATTCCCACCCTCAAGCCGCAGTCACTGAACTCTCTCCTCCTTTTGAATGATTCATCTGTTACAGCATTATTGCTAAAACTGATGTTCAGCATCTACAGATGTGAAATCCTCTATTTGTTCAAATTATACCACCAAAATATTTCCTACCTCTCCCTCCAGATCACAGAAAAAAGCAAGAGTTTGCTTACTGGAGAAAAAGCAGTGACCAAGCTGCACAATTCATTCTCACTCACACACAACCACAAAACAGCCAGTTTTGTTCACAGGTAAGAGGGAAAAGCACCCCTTGGTGCGTACCTGTTGGTGTTATACTCTAAACCCCCAACTTCCTTGCTTGCCTGCAAAAGATCAAGAATTCCTGCTGAACTTCCGCTCTCTTTCTTTACTTTGGAATTGCGTCCCGGCTTTGCCTCTGTGTCAATGTGAAGCAAATCTTCATCCGATGAGTCCTCGCTCTGCAAAAACAAGGAAAGGGCTCAAAAAAGGTGGAAACTCACTAAGCTGGTCCACAAGAACAGCACAATCATTCCTGCAGCCTGCTGCTCCTCCAAAGACACAGGCCTAGCCTTCAGAGTTTGCTTTCTTTAAACAAAAAAACCAATGAAACCAAGTACATGGTAAAAGTCCATTTCCTTGCAGCCTGTAGGCGTGGCAGGTTTTTCTTTCCCCTTCCGAAGCTTTGAGATCTGATCCTGCTCATGGGATCAATCCCCTTTCAGAGTGGTGTTTCCAGGGGCTGTGTTGCCTTCCCAGCCCTGCTCCTGCTCTGCAGACCATGACCTTCCAGGAGAGGAAGGGGCTCTGTCAGCCCAGATCTGCAGCAGGCACAGGGCTGCATCCTGCAGGAGCAATAATGCTGCCAATCCAGACACGGGGACAGACCCACCCGTGCCATCCCCACAGCAGCAGACTGGGAAGATCAAACAGAGGAATGGGACAGATACGTAGGGACAGTGCCGTGTGAGGCCCTGGAAGGCACTGCCTACGTCTGACCATCTCTCTGGGGCTGACATCTCTAGGCACTGTAGTCTGGTGCCTAATAAAACGAGTTTTTCCCCACTTCCTGCCCTGCTTTCAGGCTGCTACAGCTCCAGCCCTTAATGCTGGGAGTGCCAGTCTGTTGTCTCCAGGTACTCCCTCCTCAGGCTCCTGTACCACCGGCCCCAGACCGCAGGTACTGACTCAGACAAAGAGGTCTGCGCTTCCTCCTGAATGTCCCAGAGACAACCCAGGGTGAAAAGAATTCCTTAGTACTTAAGGCCAAACATTTTGGCCATCTTTGGTTCTGTCTTACTTCGTTTTTTATGACTTATTCAAGTATTATAATATGAATTTGTATTGACCACAGCTGGGCAAAACGTTTAATTTTAATGTAATTTGATTTCTATCACTGAGCTTCAGTGCTAACACAGAGCAAACTCACACCTGGGCTGTCCCACTGCTGCAGGTGAGCTACACCCAGGCTCACTGACACTGCAGGGGCTGGGCTGGGCTCACCTGGGTCAGGAGTGTTCTAGATTGCAGCCCATGATGGGCAGAGAGACTCTGCCAAGTGACAGAAAACAAATACTTCAGGTGCTACATGACAGGAATAGAATCTCAGAAAGGTTTGGGTTGGAATGGACCTCAGAGAGCCTCATGTTCTACGAGTGCCTCCTCGTGAAGGATAATAATGTCATACCTTGTATGGCACCGACTCCACCTTTGGCTTCTTAACAGGAGTGTGCTGCAGGGCTTCCTTTTTATCTGATAAAACTAAATAAAAAGAAACAAAAAGTCATTGGTTTTTCCCCTTCAGAAACCAGCCCTCCTATTCCACTTGCATTTGATTGACAGGTAAGACATAGCCTGCTTTATTATAAATCACATAGATTTTAAAGTCTATATTGATTGTTTCGGACAATCACCACCTAAGACTTTGTTGAGCAGATGAAGACAAACCAGGAAATATCCTTACAGGGCAGCTCTCTTTTTGCAGTATTTTTCTTTCTTCTGATTGGAAACTCATCAATTTTTAGTTCACCATCATCTGACACATATTCATATTCATCCCGCACAGGTTTGGCTTTGTCCTCTTTAAAATTCTGCAGTGACCCAAACACGCTGGTATTCAGATGGGTTTTGACACCCTTTGAACTAAAAAAAAAAATATATACAAATCAGTAACAACACTCTGAGTAGAAAACAGCTTGTGATTTGACAGACAATGAGTATCTGTATGCAGAAATCTCAGTCAAATTTAATTCTTTCAGGGGTGCCAACCCAATTAGAATAATTTTGCAAACACATTTCTGAACCTATGATTTATATCTCAAAATAGGATTCTGATCACAGCACTAGAAAAAGTTTTAGTAATAGGGTATTTTCTACATTGACCAGAAAGGCAGATTTTCATCTTCTTGTATAAAAAATATAAATAATGACCTTTCAATTTCCATTCTTAGTTGATGTGTGTTGTCATATTTTTACTTACCCAAGTAATTTCTTATTAGAGAAAGAGAATGTGAATTTGTTGTCCTTATTTCCTGATAAAGGCATCTTTTCCGATTTGTGTTCCTCTTCCATTTTTAGAAGTGAATCAGGTTTACTGTTCTGAAAGGCAGAAGACCAAAACAAAATAAATAAATCAGTTAAATGAGTCATTTATGTTTCAGCTTCCCAGGCACCCTCAGAACTTATTCATCTTTATGCAGACAGAAACAGAATCCTGGAATCCCAGAATGGTTTGGGTTGGAGGGACCTTAAAGCCCATCCAGTTCCACCCCCTGCCATGAGCAGGGACACCTCCCACTGTCCCAGGCTGCTCCCAGCCCCAATGTCCAGCCTGGCCTTGGACACTGCCAGGGATCCAGGGGCAGCCACAGCTGCTCTGGGCACCCTGTGCCAGGGCCTCCCCACCCTCACTGTTTCAATATTTCTCAATATTTCTTCCCAATATCCCAGTAAGTTACCCCAAACGTAGCAAGTAACAGAGGATTTTCTAACAGGAGAATTTGTTTGCACCTTTCCCACTAGAAGTTCCCAATGAACAGCTGTTTCAGTGAGAAAGCCTGTTAAATTTTCCCTTATCAAAAACCCTATTAAATTTTCCCTGCAGACAAAACGTTCTATTTTTCACTCATCCTGCATTAGCCCTCAAGGAAGGCAAGCTTTTAATTCATGGGGCGTAATTCAGATTTCACTAACTCTAATTTTGTGCCATTAAAATTAGTTCTTGATTATTAGCTATTAATTATTGTTTAGTTATTGATTTCTCATTAGTTATTGATTTCAGACTTAAAGTAGTAGGACTGTGTCAGAACAAGGATCACAAAAGGGATCAACACTGAACCATCTCACTGTTACCAGTTTGGTGTCACTGTGGATAAAAGGACAATTCAGCACAAGAATCCATCCATCCCCTCTTCCTTTATCAGGGATTAATTGACTATTTTCTGCCTAATTTTCTTTTCTCTGGGAATTGAAAATTAGTGTCTCATTCTCTCTGCTTAGGCAGAACCACAAACAATTCTCTACCCCTGGCTTATCCCTATGTGGCAGAATTTAACAGGAGACATTACCTTATATTTCCATTTGGCTTCTGTTTTGCTTTTGTTTTGCTCTCGAACTTCAAATTTCTCCACCTCATTCTGCTTGCTTGCAGATTCCTTATTGGGAACACTTAAAACATTCTTTGCAGCCTGGGAAAAAAGTCAGGAAAAAGTCCTCTGAATGAGGATGGAGTGTTGGCATGTCAGAAACACAGGCTTTATTTGGAAAATAACGTGATCGATTTTTGAAAACTCCCATTTATTCTTTTTGAACCCCAAACTGAGATTCAATCAAATATTGCTCCTTCAGAGTCTGCAGAAGAGCAGCTGCACTTCTCCTTGAAGCACCAACACACTCCTCTCCCTGTCTGTCACCCCGTGACAGGTTTCACAAACTGCACAAAACCTGTTAGAGCTTCAGAAACATTTTAGGAAAGATTTATGGATATTTCTTCATGAACAGTGTACAACCATTCTTCTGTCAGTGCCCTGATGGATCCTGGCCCCTACTGAAATCAGTAGCAAAAGTCATGCTGAATTAAAGGGCATTAGAATTAAAGGAAATCAAAAAAACTTGTCCTACATGGGCAAAAGTGGAAGAAAACAATTGTTCTATTTTCAGTCACTCATTCTAGAGCAACAGCTCAGGCAAATGAGATACTTTAGAGACAAGTTCTTTCATCACTGACACCTCTTGATATCAGTGGGTTTCTGGGAGGCTCCATGTCAGTGAATAACCAAACACTGAAATAAAATCCAAAGCTGGGTAAAAGGAGGGCAATGAGCCAGCAGTTACAAACCTTCCCTTTGCTTCTGCAGAGCCAGGGTTTTACAGTGTGCTGCACACATTACTTTTTGCATGAGGCTTACGGAGTGATTTTATCTCTCTGAGGGTGGGAAAAGAGGGAGAGGTTAAAATATGACCCACCTTCCCCTTCTTCGGTGTCTCGATCTTGGTTAGAGCCTCCTTCGTGTGTGCCTCTAGCAGGTCCAGGTTGGGGATGGCTGGTGGTGGGCTCTCCTTTGCCTTCTTTCCTTTCTTTTTGCCTTCCCCCTTCACTTTCGGTGTCTTGGGAGGTTTTGGGGGCTTGGGAGGCTTCGGGTGTTTGGATGGCTTGAGTTGTTTGGGGGTTTTCACAGTTTTGGGAGTCTTTTTTTTAGGGAGCTTTTCTACAGGTGGGGGCGGAGGGGTGACCTGGACGGGCGACGGAGTCTCCTCCTTCTCCACAGGACAGATCTCCTCAGCTGTGCTGTTGGCACTCGTGTCTGCTTTGCTGGCTTTTGAAGCGTTCTGTAGTTTGGCACAAAACAGAAGGTGTTCAGACACACCTGTCCCATTTGGGATATTCACCTGCACCCTCCATCAGATGGGGAAACAAACCCCAGAGACCCCCAAAGATGTGATGGAGGGGGATCTGCAGCACAGGTGAGTCTGACCGAGGCCACAGAAACGCTCTGCTCACCAATTCCCACCCCCACATTCCCCAAGTCTGGCCTGGAGTAACCCCAGAGGCTTGGTGGGGAATGTAACTCTCACTGGGTTGTACCATCACGTGGTACTGTTCAATGGCCTGTCCACACAGGATGGGTGAAATGAACAGTCTTCTGTTTAAAACGCTGATCAGCTTGAGCAAAAACCCTTTCCATTCAATTCTGATATGATAAATATAGCAGAATCACATTTCATGCCCTCGGGAAAAATTAGCAGTAAAATAGCTGCCCAATTAAAATTAACACTGACTAATTAAAAAGAAATTAGTTTCTGCTTAACTTGCCGTTCTGACAATCAGAAAACTTAAATACTACATCAAAGAGGATCAAAGGACAAGATAGATTTCAGTTTTGAGGTCTCTGGATGTGGTGAGGAACAGAGTGGAATGTAGCACAATGTCTTCCTAAAGGAACTGCACCCGCTGTGGTCACCTCTTGCTGTCACACCTCTCCGCCCAGCGAGACATGGTACCATACTCAAAGGGTGATGCCTCCATCCATTTTATAGCCTAGATCCCCAAGATAGTAAATATTAGAAAAACAGCACAAACCTCACTTAATCTTATTTCTTTGGCAAGGTCCTTGATAAGTTGTGCTGGTTTGAAGTTTTCTGGTAGTTCATCTTCATGCTCTGCTAAAGCCTAAAACACAACAAAGCCAAAGTGCTGTTCCTGTGCATGTTTTCTTCAAGAACAAAAATAAACCCTTTCAAAGTCACTCATCCATTTTTTTTTCCTATGTATTGAAATCAATCTTGACTGCATTAGACATTCAAATAAGAAAAAAAAAATTTTTCCCTGTGCTGGATGTTATTGTAACTAATCGTCCTAAGAGATCAACAAAGTCAATCATCTTTTCTCAGATATCATTGCATTTTCACAACTGCAACATCACTTTGCTCACCCCCAGTTCTCCCAATTGCTTCTCCTTGGCATCTTATAACTGGATGTTTTAAAATGGAGATGTTATTTGTTCCAGAATTTCCTCTCTGCTCCAGCAACTGACAAACACAGAATATTAATCCAGGCTGCTTCTCCTACCTGTTTTTTAGTCCACGACCTGAAAGCACCATTGAGAATCTTTGCTCCTTGAAGGAGATGAGCAGGAGGTTGTTGTCCAGCTTTATGCAAACCTAAGCAGAGAAAAAATCCAGTGCCATTCAACTGCTGACAGCCAGAGCTGTTTACAGAAAGCATTTAATGTGCAAATTGTAACTGGGAAAGCTGAAGTTAACTCTTTGAGAGTTGGTGCCCACAAATGAATCCCTGCTACAACCTGATGGTAATAAGCAGTATTTTTACTGTGTCCCAGATCCAGCTGAGCCTTCCCGCTCTGTGCTCCTGTCAGTTCTGGCAGGGATTTGGCTCCCCCCGCTCCCATTCCCAAGATAACTTCCATGGGCACCCATCCCAGGCTCTGGGAACAAAAAGGAACCATCAGCGGTTTTGTGATTCTGACTGAATTCTGAAAAAGCACCTTGTGGATTAATTACACACATTTTTCTCATTATAGAAGGATCTGGTGGGTGACTCTGGACACATTTTATGGTAGGAGAAATGGAGGCCAAGAGCAAAGCAAGGCCGAATCCATAAAGAATACTTACACGTGGATGTGTGGATCAACTCTGCAGGAATCGGATTTGGAAGTGTTTGAACTTCATAGAAAACCTGGGTTTAATTCCCAGTGCTCCCACTGGCCACGTGCCTGATCCTCCCGTGGCCCCTGCACGAGACCTGCCCTTGTGCTCCAGCCAGGACCCACAGGGTGAAGGGAGAGGGGAGGGCAGCTCTGTGCCTTGGGCTGACAGAGCCCACGGCCCATTCAGCTCAAATGGGGAATGAATCCGGATTGACAGGCAATTCAAAACTAAAACGAACTTCCAGAATCATTTTATAAAGCAGTTTAAAGCTTCCTTTAGACCCAGGTAAGAGGCACAGCTCGGGTCCCTCCCAGAGCGCGATGGCAGGAGGTTCAGGGTGAGCTGGGCCAGAGCATGTTTGGCTGGTATGCTCAAAGCAGTTTTCAAACACTGACAAGACCAGTCTTGGCCACCTGATCACCCTTTATGTGGACATCAGCATAAATTCAGGGTAACTGTCCTCAGACCCCAAAGCTGAGCCGTCAAGGTGGGCAAGGAAAAACAGCTTTCCCAGTTTTACCTTTGAATTTCTCCAGTAGATGCTTCCCCATATACCAACACGCCGTTTCAAAGTTTGGAAACTGGGTCAGACTGACGATTTTCAATCGCCTTTCTACTTCATATGCCCTGCAAGACAAAGCCACAGGAACCTGAGCATCGCAGAGCACAAGTGTGTCCAAGAAGTCCCAGGGTCACTTTGCAGTGCGTCCCCTCTTTGTCCTGCTGCCACGTAGGTGGGCGTCAGGGCAAAAGCCAAACATGACAGTACTAGTAAAATACTGAGATACAGATGTATGACGGTTTTATTGCATTATTTGCCCAGAGTCAGTAAAGAACTGCTCGTGTTGCCTTACAGCAGGCAGAGAGCCCAGATGAGCAGGTGGGGGCTTATCCAGCAGCGAATGGCAGGTGCCAGGGTAAAACTCCAGGACGTTTGCAACAGTTCTTCCCTCAGGATGGGAAGATTGATGTGGCCACATCAATCCAGGCACCTTAGGAATCCTCCCATGCATTGTGCAACAGGTGTAAGGGTAGCTCAGGATAACTCAGCATGGGGGAACACAGCCAGAGAGGATAAAGGTGGGTGCACCATACAAAACTGCCCAAGAGCTACACCAGCAATGATTCATTATTACTTATTTATTAAAAACTGAGCCTCTGCACAACTTTTAAAGACAGATTACCTCATCTGCATTTCCACGCTGAGACTGTGTAGAAAATGTCCTGCAAAGGCCAGGCAGTCTACTGGTGTTAGAGTTGCATAAATCCAACCTGAAAGAGAGAGAAGAGTCCTCAAGACAACATCTCGAAGGCCAGTAGCACAAACTTCAATACCAACATGACGTCTGTACTTCACTGAGCACCTTACTCCCTAGGTACCGACACAGCCCAGCTCCAGAACCACACACTCTTTGAACAAATCTGCCTCTGGTCCCTTCTTTGTTTTGCTACATAATGGCAGCCGCTTTCCTGTCTCCACAAAACCCTGTCACAGCTCCTGACATGTGCTTTATCACAGTGTCACAATCAGGTGTTTTCCAAACACGTATTTTTATACAAAAATCTGCTCAAGTTAGTGACTCTCCATAAATTGCTCTGTGTTTGTTCCACCATCTGCTCCACAGATGGTCATAAGAGAAACAGCTGCTTTCCACTTCTTACACTCAAGGTAAAATTCAAGTGTGTAAACATTTGGTGCAAGAATCTACTCACATACAGTGAGTCACTACTGTGTCACTCCTGGCTGCTGCCTCCCAAGCACTGGTCCCAGGTGCCGTCACTGCCTGCACTCAGATTAAGGCTCAGGGGGGCTCTGCTTCATTTAAATGGACATAGAGGAACAGAAAGTCCCTGTCCCCGTTTCAACAGGTAACAGGGAGGGCTGGAAACAGCAATGCAAATGAGGAAATTATTGCCCTTGGTGACAGGAAGATGAGGGAGATGGGCTGGAGCAGAATTGTGTTCGCTTCAAGGCCTGCACTATTTTCTGATTAACTCCCTATCCTCATGGAGATCCTCCCAGGAACCAAGAAAAACAAAATGCACCATCCCCAAAATCCAGTGAAAGCCTGAGTCTGTCAACTAACCCATAAAAACCTGTGACACCAAGGTCTTTGGCTTCATGCAACAACAAATGCATGTTCAGACTCGTGCAGGCACCTGTAGTTCCTGATTGTCACAGGGGATTATTGTTTGTGGCAAGGATTTGGGAGTGTCATGGTCAGAATACAAATTCATTCAATGTAAATTGTCTGTTACGTGTCAGAAAGCACCAATGTCATGGTGGATACAGACAGAGAACTCACGAGTTACTACAACCCAGCTAGACCATGAGTGGAACACTCTACCTACTAGTTTTACTTTTAAAAGGCTGCTAAAATATTAATAGAAAGCAGTAAAAGTTCTGGTTTGTTTTGTTTTGTTTGTAAGCACATGAAATAAAAACTCTGCTGAGAATTAGGCTTCATACTTTGTCAGAGACAGTTGTCAAATCCCACCCCTCTGGCATTTTGGATGTGCTACTCTGGAGGACGAGGAAAGCCCTCACCTGCCCCAGCCTGCTCACCTGATGGGATGAAGAGTGTCTGGCCTTGTTTAACGGTGCATTTGTAACATTTATCTACTTGGTCTGCAAAAAACATCTCACTGTGATTTGCTGCTGACTGCCAGCGTTCATATAGAGAAATATTTGCTGAGGCTGGTTTGATGAGATAAAAGATCTTTTCTCCCTGAATTAGAAATATAAAATTAGCAACGAGCAGCCAAACCAAACAACACTGCACTGGCGCGCACACACACACGCGCACACACACACACAATTATTTATCCAAATATATGTGTAACACTGTGTATTTTGGCAGTATTTAAATAAAATTAATTATTCAGCTTTGTGCAGAAGGGCTGAAATAATTAAATCACAGCTGACCACATCTGCTCAGATTCATGGGAGTGATGGTGCAAAAGGGTTACAGTGCCAGGTTCCATCACACTGCAAAAACAGGACATGGTGTCTTTAAGGCCTGGCACTTTAAGGTCTGTGCAGAAGGCACTAAACAAATATTAAAATCCTAAAAGAGAGAAAATACACAGAGGGCTTCCATGCTCCAAGTGCTTCCTCACTCAGGAGACCCTGGCACTGCTGGGAGTGCACCCACTCAGAGCCGTAAAGGCTCAGATACAACAGGACAACAACGAATAAAACTGGGAGCTGAATTTTGGAGAGAATTTTATGATGGTCTTTGTGTATAAAACTGAGTTTGTTATTAGATCCACCCGAGAGGCAGGCTCCCTCACTTTCAGCACGTGGTACCAGGCAGAAGCCCCCCCCGAGTCTATGTGGAAGTCGGTGTAGCTGTCCTTCACGCAGATCAGGCAGTACTTGGTCACTTTGGGCTTAGCCAGCAGAGCATCATCAGGCCAATAATTTTCCACCCAGGACAGCTTCTTAACGATATCAGGAGGCTCTACAAAGCTGGACATCCTTACAGAGAGAATGGAGAACACACAGGCAGCTTTTAAAACAGAGCACCAGGACCCCGGTACGGCAAGAGGCGAGCGTGACTCATACTTGCATGGCAAACTGGAGCAGCTCCTCTTGTGGCAGTGGAACTGCTCTTATTCAGAAAATTAGGGAAAACTGTTTACAGACAGAGATTTTAGGTTTTTTAAGTGTGATGACTTAACAACAATCCTTTGCCTTCTTTCAGCAGTATCATCTATGATCAAATATTTGCTGTTTGTAGTTTTCCTGCCTCTTGCTGCACAGGCTCAGGTACCAACACTGCTGTTATCACAGTCACCTTTCCAGCCCCCTTCAGAAGAGAAAGTGAAATGTGTGCCCTTTGACAGAAATCGTCTGGCAAACCTTAAAAATTAGCGAGTTAAGCTTAATATTAATAATCCAAATAACAATAACATTAATGCATATGGATAAAGAAGTCTTGATCTGATGCTGAAAATCAGTAATCTTATTTAGATTGACTAAATTATATTAAAAGCTCAGAAGAAGGAAAAAGTCTAATTTGGGTTGATAACATGAATATATTTAAAATACAAGAATATAAGATATATTTCTATCATTTATATGAATTAATCTATTTATTTACATTAAGAACAGACTTACTGGATATGTATCTAAATTTATACAAATTATTACACTCATTCACATTGAACATATGTTCCTATTTACTTATTTATTCATTCATATATAATGTTTTTATCTAATATATAACATATATTATAATCTCAGCTAAGACAATGGCATGACAACCAGATATTAAGAGTTTCATCCCAGAATGTGCTAAATATTACATTCAAATAGTCCAAAATTTGGGCTGATAGTGCAGGAGGTGAAGATTCACTGCTAGACACTCTAAAACACCACATCAGTAAGAGTATCTGCACTTCAAACCAATATTAAATGCTCCCACATGTCATTTGTGCTCAGTGTCAAGCCCTGATGACAATAGCTCCATTTCCATGGCAGGGAAGATGGAGCTGTGCATTCAATTAAACTGTCCCTGTCTATGGCAAGAAATAAAATATTTGCTATTAATGTCTAGATTAGCTGTGTATGAACGACAGCTTCAACAGTCCTTCAGGAAAAAAGACATCCCATTATTTGGGGATAATGGCAGAAAGCTGAAAAAAATCTCTGCCGAGGATCCTGGTGGTCTCAAACCTGCAGTGTGTAGAGCTGCTCTCTGCAGCGATGGGTGTGCGCCACTAAATGCCAGCTACAGGGATCAGGGGAATGCCTGGGAAAATGAGCTTCTCATTATCCACCACCCTTCTTTTTCAAGCCTTCATGCTGAAGCAGAATGCTCCCCAAAACAACCATTCTTTGTTTTTCTGCTGACGTTCATGCTTGTCTGTGTAGTGTGTTTGTACATAAAAGGATCTTTTCCTTTTCCTGGCACTTCCCTTCTGGAAGCTTCAGCTGCCCCAGAGGGCCCCAGGGCCTATTAAAACGACCTGCACAGTTTTGGTGTTCCATATCTCATAGATGCCTCTGCCCACTGTTGCAAGGAAAGCAGGGCTCAGTTGCGCCAGCACAGCTACAGAGAGCAGCAGGCAGTGCCCTCAGCATTGGCATCAGCTAATCATGGACGCGCAGGATGGTTTGGGTTGGAAGGCAGCCTAAAGGTCATCTCATTCCTATCTGGTCCACGGGCAGGGGCACCTTCCACTACCCCAGGGTGCTCCAAACCCTGTCCAGCCTGGCCTTAGGCACTTCCAGGGATCCAGGAGCAGCCACAGCTGCTCTGGGCACCCATGCCAGGGCCTCCCCACCCTCACAGGCAGGAATTTCTTCCAAATATCCAATCCATCTGATTTTCACCATCACTCCCAACCTGCTATTAGGAAGTCAGTATCACCCTGACCCTGAGCTGCTGCCAGACAGATCACAGGTTACCTGGCAAAAGCACAGAAACCAGAAACTGTAACACATGCCGTAGGATTACAGATTTATAATTCAATTCCAAAGTTATTCTCCTCCAAGGACACCCAGTGACACGTTACTCTACACCGAAAGTTGGAGGAACCAGAAACTGCTATCCCACGGTTAAACAATGTTCCCTAAAGAAGAAAAGCACTGGGGAAGGCAGAGGCTGAACCCAGCCACATATCCCAGATACAATGTGGGATTCAGTAATTTAAAATTATAATTTATATATAATTCTATATAAGTAATAGTAATACAATTCAAAAATAAATACATAATATAGTATAGTATACAGCTATATTATTATATAGATATATGTTATATACAAAATAATAAATTAAATACAAATTATAAATCAAAATAAATCTGTAGTAATTACCATGCAGCAGGCTGGACCCTTACCTGGTGTCAGAGAACTCCAGGTTTGTGACGTTTAAGACCCTTTTCCTATTTGTGCTGTAGTAGTAATCCACAAACTCCTTGAGCTTCATCTTGCAATCCCTCTGCTTGGTGACATCAGTGACATCCACACTGCGCTCTGGCCCTGCACATGAATTCAAAGAAGAGGAGAGGTTGATGGACAGCCTGCCTTGCCCCCTCTTCTGTGCTTGGGGGTGAGTTAACCTCTCCAGAAGCATCTCAGTCTTCTGATTTTCTGACCATTTCAGCCCTTGAATCCTCCCTGTTGCTTATGTGTGCACCCACATAGACACACATGCATGAAACACGTGTATGTACATAAATACCCATCAAATGGTGCTTTTGTAGTCATGTCCCTGGGAAAACCACCCCTTGATATATTTTGGCTGTTACCCCTCGTGCTGAGCTGCGGAGAGGAGTGCAGGCTGGCTCAGCCTCACTGCCAAGCTGCTTTGCACAACATGAGTGACTTAATTGCTAACTACGAGCTCCCACTACATAACAAACACTGGAGTCAGCACAGCTCATGGCACAGACAATATTGTACAATATATTTCACCATTGTCTATACAACTAATTATTTCTTAAAAGCAGCTGAGCTCCGAGCAGTCCAATGCAGTCCCATGCCGGGTACCCACCAACGTAGTTTTCGACGTCACTGACGTAGAAGGTGGGGGCAGGCACAGCCATGCCCAGCCCGTCCTTCTTGGGCACCAAGATGGGCTCTGTGAAGCCATTCTCCTCCAGATACTCCGCTGTCAGCTGGCTGCCGGGCACTTTGACCACTATGTCCTCAGCACTGCAAAAGCAAACACAGGTTCAGCGGTGAGGGGCTTCCAGGCCGAGTTTGGGATGCTCTGTGCTTCACTGCTGAAAGGAAGGCACCATGAAAAAGGAGTTGTATGCAAATTAGGTACACAAGTCAAAACCCCATTTATTCCAAAGCATGAAGGGCACAATAAAATCACGCAGTATCAATTGCTCAAGCCTCATGCTCCAACTACTGGGAAGTCCTAAAATAACATCTTAAGGTAAGAGAGCATTTTCCTCAGCTGTAGGATCAGTTCAGCTACCAGTGATCAATGTTAAAGGAATGAGTGTTAAACTTTTCACTCTAAAGAAGGTAAGATTAAAAACGTTACCCAATCTCAAATAAATGGCCCTAGGAATGCTCTGCAAATCATTTTAAAGCAGTTGAATAACTTGCTCAGAAAATATTCTGCAGATCATTTTGAAGTGGCAGGGACACCTTCCACTGTCCCAGGCTGCTCCTAGCCCCATCCAGCCTGGCCTTGGACACTTCCAGGGATCCAGGGGCAGCCACAGCTGCTCTGGGCACCCTGTGCCAGGGCCTCCCCCCCCTCACAGGGAAGAATCAATTTAATTGTCATCACTGCCACTCTTGCTACCCCAGTGCTATTTTGGTATTGAACATTTTAGAACAGAATGACATGAATTATAATTTTTGCCTTTTTGGTCTCTTCAGTGCTCCTTTTGACCTGAGACCCTCCCAGGCACTCGCTGGGGGTTGTCATTCACGGCCTGTGCTGGGAGGCAGCAGCGATGCTTCTGGTCCGAGCCCCTCTCCCCTCCAGCCCACGCTGGGTGACGAGTGCTGGGGCCTGGCCTGTCACATCTGCACATCTCACTCGTTTGCTTTGGAGGAGAAAATTCCTCCACAAGACTTTGTGTCCGAGACCCGGATCTTGCAGGCATTTCTTTGTGCTACAGATCCTTCTGTCTCAGGAGATTTCATTTGGCAGTAGGATTTTCTTATGCACACATTAATGAGAATCAAAGAGAAAAAATGGGGGGCTGTATTATTTATAACAATTTTGGAGTGACTCGGAGATCCTGTATGTGTGACTGCAGCCTCAGAGGCCACACGAGGTTGCTGAAATCAGTCTGCCTGAGCCATAAATCTTTTCTAAAATGACCTGTGCAACCTGTCAAATTACAAATTACAAAAAAAAAAAAATTATAAAAAGATACACAGCAAAGATAAAAAACCTTGCAGGCCCCAATAAAAATAGCCAGGCAAGTAAAAATACTGGATCCTGAGCTCAGAAAAACACGTTTGTAAAAACTGAAAAACACTTTCCAGAATTATTTTCAGTTTTTACCTTAAGCAGCCTAAGACTAGTATCTTAAATAAATGTGGAATTAAATACTCCATAAAAAGGAAGAAGTTCTGTGTTTACTTTGCCCGTCTCCAAGGATTCTTCTAAAATAATTAGTTATTAATAATTAAGGATTTATTTGGCTACAGCCTACATTAAAGAGCCAAAGGAAAATGATCACTCTCGCAAATGGCTGTGGAGCAGCCTAATAACATGTGGGACATGTCAGCTAACAATTAGCACCATTCATTACCCCAGTGAGAGAGCCTTGGTCACCCAGCAACTGAGCAGGTCATTGTTTTGTCCAGGATGGGCACGGACTTCAGCAAAGTCATTGGAATTTTGAGAACTGGAGAATTCTATGCAATAAGTGGGTTAGTTTCTTATAAAAGTGGATATTCTAGGGGCCAAACATGCTCTGGTTCAGCCTGGAGAAGAGAAGGTTCTGGGGAAATCTTAGAGCCATTTTCAGTGCCTAAAGGGGGCTTATAAAAAACAGCGAGAGTGACTTTCCACAGAGGCAGATAGTGATAGGACAAGGGAGGAGAGTTTTAAACTAGGAGAGATTTAGATTGGGTGTTTGGAAGGAATTGTTCCCTGTGGGGGTGGGGAGGCCCTGGCACAGGGTGCCCAGAGCAGCTGTGGCTGCCCCTGGATCCCTGGCAGTGTCCAAGGCCAAGCTGGACAGGGCTAGGAGCACCCTGGGACAGTGGAAGGTGTCTCTGCCCATGGGTTGGGATGAGATGGGCTTTAAGGTCCCTTCCCACCCAAACCATTCCATGATTCCATGATTCTTGCCTTCCCAAATCCTAGCACCTGTGGAAATCCACAGGAACTGGGCTCAGCTGAGAGGAGATCTGAATACAGCTGTACAAATACAAAAAATGGAAGAACCTGGGACATCTACAATCAAACAACACTGATTTAATAATCAGTACTGTCCAATGTTTCCAGCACAGCCCATCCCCAGCCCCACAGGACCCTGGCACTGCCCCTGCACCCCGTCCACACCAAACACCCACCTGGGAAATGTCCGACTTCGAAGCTCTTTTATAAACACCTGGCTCCCATTCTGTACAGGCTTGACCTCTGTTGTCTGGCCGGTATCATGCTTATGCCAATTTCTTTTCTTTTTCACTGAAAAAGAATGAATTGGACAGCTATGTTAAGTTGAATATTAAGACACTGGCAGGAAAGACAAACCTTCATTTAATTTCTCACATGAGCAGAGTGGAGGGAACTCCCACCATGGTGCCCTGCAGATTTTAATATTGCTCTCAATGTCCCATTAGACAATTGTGGTGCAGCTGAAGATGCATTACAGAGCGAGCAGTGCGCGTTTGGGAGCATGAGGGCAGCAGTCGGGTAACTGCTGAACTGCACAGCCTCACACAAACACTGGCTCTGGACACCCTGGGCTCGCCACGCTGACCCTCATCCTTGGCAGGAAACTCCCAGGAAGCCCCTTGGCACGGCCTGCAGAACAGATCTGTGGGAGGGCATTTGTCAGGAATTACCTCAGCCTAAAGCTCTGTCCAGCAGTGCCAGATTTGACATCGTTTGATGGGATTTTAGCTGTGTCCTGCACACAGCATGGACAGGGAAGGAAAAGGAAAAGGAAAAGGAAAAGGAAAAGGAAAAGGAAAAGGAAAAGGAAAAGGAAAAGGAAAAGGAAAAGGAAAAGGAAAAGGAAAAGGAAAAGGAAAAGGGTTCGTTGCTAGAACTGCAGGGAAGTGAATTTATTACGGCTCAGACCTGCAGCTGATGACAGATTGAGGACTCTTGACTGCACTCCCAGTGAGGGATGGACACACAGGACAGTCCACCGGGGATAAAGGGCCAGCAGGAATGAGCACATGTGAGTCAGTCAGGTTCCAGTGTGGTTTTTCTCTGCCTCTGACAGCCGGATAACACAAAGCAAGAAAAACTGGTCCCGCTTTTTCCGAGTCAGCACTATCTCCCTCAGCTGTTCCTGCTTCCAGAGTGTGTCCAGAGAAACTCACTTTGGTAGGAAACTGGTTTTTTCCATGTTTGTATCATTTAAAGCCTCTGCTAATAGAATTTTCATATGTCACACCGTATTTTCACTTTCCACCCTTGTTTTACATCATGAAACTCAGTATTTCACCCCCAGTCCAGACCTCTTATCAAAACAGTGAGGGAAGGCAGCAGACTCCTCACGGTTGGCACCCACTCCTCACTCTGCACACACACAGATCTACACGCTTTTCCATTAGGAAAGGAATCTGGAGGCCACAGCTATAATACATGAGATTTGGAAAGAACAAACTTTGCTTTCCCGACTACAACCCTGGAATAACTCAAGACATCTCCCAGTGAGTCCATCCCAGGTTTTGCACAAAGCATGTTGGGTTTATTAGTTCCATGCAGACTCCAGCCTAGCTGGAGATATTCATTAAAGCTGCTAGGTCTTTATCTTAATGACTCTCAGGCTTAGTGTATTAATTCAATGCTCCTGGTAACAAAGGAAACAAGCCTGGCTTGAATGCCAAACCTTCCTCCTCTCCCTCCCTTTCCAACCTCTGCCTCCTCCCCCTCTCAGCACATCCGAATCAACACCACAAGTATGCTGATTGCACTTGCACTCTGAGTGCAAGTCCCAGGGAAAGAGGTGTCACTTGCCACAGGAAAATTAAAGAGCTTATCCTCTGAGCACGTTCCTTTATTATACTTCAGATAGCACGTAGCGTCGGGGAAAAAAGGTGACAGATCAGCACTGAATTAACAAATTCACTGCAACTCTCCCAAAACCTCCAGGCACCAAGCGCTGGCAGGCGTCCACCTCTGCCATGAGCCTCTGCCATGGACCTCCCCATCCACCTGTCCCATGGACCTCCCTATCCAGCTCTGCCATGAGCCTCCCCATCCACCTCTGCCATGAGCCTCTGCCATGGACCTCCCCATCCACCTGTCCCATGGACCTCCCTATCCAGCTCTGCCATGAGCCTCCCCATCCACCTCTGCCATGAGCCTCCCCATCCAGCTCTGCCCATCCAGCTCTCCCGCAGAGGCAGCCTGCATTCCTTGCAGCCACAGCGTTCCCCAGGAGGGGCTGTCTCCTGGACAACAGCTGTTGTCAATTACACCACATCAAACACTCGACCCTTGGCCATTTTCAGCCATGCTTTCTATATTTTATCTTTACCACAAACATGACAGTAAGGACTAAAGGCCCATTCCCATGTGCAACAGCTCCCAACTTTGGCCAGAAAAGCTAGTTTTTTGTGATTTAACACAGATTTCTTTTTCAGCAGATCTTTCTGATCCAGATTTAACCTTTAGGAAGTCCAACAGTGGAAAAAAGGAAATGTATTTTTATGAGAAATGTATCTCAAAATTAATAATTTACAGGTACATATCTATTATTCCAAACATATTTGTTCAGAACAGATTATCAACCTGAATGCTCAGGAAGAATGAAAGGGTGGTCAAGCATGGGAAGGGGCTGCCCAGGGCAATGGTGGAAACCCCATCCCTGGAAGTGTTCATGGAACAACTGGACGTGGCACTCAGTGCTCTGGCCTTGACAAGCTGGGGATCAGTCACAGGCTGGACTCGGTGACCTTGGAGTTTTTCCAACCTAAATGACTGAGTTGGAAGGGACTTTTAAGCCTATCTTGTTCCAACCATGACCAGGTTGCTTCCACCAGAGCAGGGGTACCCAGACGCACCCTGTGAGCTCTCTAGTGAGCCACAGTAAAGGTTGTAACTATTTAAAGCCAGCCACAGCCTTTGGTTCACCTGCAGCTCTGTAACTCCACCGATTCCAAAGGATTTCTCCTGATTTTCACTGCTGCAAACAAGGCAGCAATCAAACTGAGCATTTCAGATTGCGTTATGAAAATGAGCCAAGCCTGCCCAAATGAAGCCCTTGCATTTTATTGAAATGATGTCAGAAAATGTTGGATGAATATGGATGATTTTTCCCAAAGAGGAGTCCCTACACATTTCATTAAATAGGAATGGCTTAAAATGCCATGTGACAGGAAGCAATCTTCTGAGAGCAGCCACTCACCACAGTGGTAATGTGGAAAAATGTAAGGAGAGGAAAATGATTTTTAAATTTGACATCTGGAAAACATATCTGGTGGAAGGTGAGCTCCAGAAATACACGCATATTTTAAAATCCAGACAAGTTGCATAACAGACAATTGATGTCCGTGTTTCCCTTTGCTAATCTCACAATAATTAAATTCTACAAGTGGGCTACTGGCACTGGAACAACTCTCACTCCTTTATAACAACCCTGATAGTGCTGGATAACGGGTCTGAAGAGATCCTGGAGCAGTTCACAGGCAAAGGAAGTGATCTCCCTGCAGACGGCCCTGCAGTGCCCAGGACATCCTCCGTGCAAATTCCCAGCACATGGAATTCACAAGCCAAGCTGTTCCTGCCTTCACTTCATCCGTCTTTTCACTTCCATGGCCTGCTGTACCCTGCAAGGAGGGGCTGCAGCATACCAGCCTCCTTTCTCCACAGGATCCACAATTCTACACGTTAGTGGGGAAAATTACTACGCAGCTTGTGACCTTGTCACCAAAACTCAAGGTAAGGACAGCAAAAATTTATGTTTAAATAAAATTTTTGCTCTTCACTTCTTTGATGGTTGGTCTTCTACAGTATTAAACTGCCTGTGATGTATTCAGAGGGAGAAAACGAAGCGTCCTTGCTGTTCTACAGAATGGGATGTCGGTCTGTGTTCCCACCATGCTGCAGCCCCAGAGGGAAGAGGGTCAAGGGACACCTTCTGAAGCCCCACCTGCAGAGCTGCCTCCAGACCTGGGGGCTGCAACATCAGAAGGACCTGGAGCTGCTGGAGTGATCCAGAGGAGGCCACAGAGCTGCTCCCAGGGCTGGAGCCTTTCTGGAGCCAGCCTGGGAGAGCTGGGGGTGCTCACCTGGAGAGGAGAAGGCTTCAGGGAGAGCTCAGAGCCCCTTGCAGGGCCTAAAGGGACTCCAGGAGAGCTGGAGAGGGACTGGGGACAAGGGCTGGAGGGACAGGACACAGGGAATGGCTTCCCACTGCCAGAGGGCAGGGCTGGATGGGATATTGGGAAGGAATTGTTCCTTGTGAGGGTGGGGATGCCCTGGCTCAGGGTGCCCAGAGCAGCTGTGGCTGCCCCTGGATCCCTGGCAGTGCCCAAGGCCAGGCTGGACATTGGGGCCTGGAGCAGCCTGGGACAGTGGGAGGTGTCCCTGCCATGGCAGAGGTTGGAACAGTGCTCCAGCAGCACTTTCTGCTGGGCTGCATGACCCAGGCTCTGGGACACACTAGTAGATTTTTATTTGGATAAAAATAACTGGATAGACAGAAACCTTTTCAAAAGCATCAGAATATTGTTGTCAATTCAACTCTCCTCATCATAACTGGTACATTACACTTGCAATCTTTTTATCAAAACTGCCATGTCTTGAATTCTAGGATGATGCACCCCAGTTTTTACAGAATTGATATTCAATTCCTGATTATACACTTTTGCTGCTTCTGTCTGGATTTTTTTCCCTTTGCACTGAAAAGTAGGTGCCTTTCATCATTTATAATTCAAAACAAAGTGAAAGAAATCAAAGTATCCGACTCATCTCAGTGTTATACATTGAGACCCTCAGAAGCCGGAGATCCTATGCTGCTGCTTCCCTCCTGGGTTAGGAACAGTCTGGGAGTCTGCAGTCACCCCCCTTTCCAATCCCAAATCGTTCATTTCAGTAGGATTTGTGGTTATTTGTGTAGCCAGGAATCTTCCAACAAAACATGACAAAGGCTAATTATTTCAGACCAGAACATTTTGTAGGGACATACTGATTTTATTAAGCATTTCAGAACCAGCCCCACAAAGGGGATTTTGCCAACTTCTCAGTTGAACCCTCTGGGAGACAGGAACAGCTGCAGGTCATTCAGGTTTCCAGTTCACATTTGATTTTTAAAAAATCATAGTGGAAAAATGATTCCCATTTTTGCCCACAAAACAGACACTTCAGACTCCTCCCCTTTCCCACTAGAAATTTTTTAAACTTTAACAATGAAAGCAATACAGAAGTAATTGCTTGGGTAAAAAATTCTGAATTTTAACACAACAGGAGTCACTTTCCAGTCACCCCTGATTTCACACTAAATAAAAGGTCATCAGGATTCCTTCAGCTCCTGCAGATGAGCGCGGTGCTCTTCCTCTGCAGGATGCCTTGAAGTTGCAGAGCAGCAGGATCCTCCCTAGCACTGCTGCTTATTTATAATAACTGGTTTTCCAGCAAAGCATTTCATCTTTCATGGTTTCTTTTCTTTTTTTTTCTCCATTGTATAATGGAAAGAATTTGTGAATTAATCTGACCAAAGCAAACACATCCCACGATTCCTTCCCAGACAAAACTCCCACCGAGATCAACTGTCACTTTTGCTCAGAAGAACCTTTTTCCTGTCAAAGAACTGGAGAACTGGCACCCTCAGTGTATCCTACAATTTTGACTGGCACGGAAATGGCTGCAATTCTATATCCAGGCCAAGCACAACAAACTGTTTCTTACTCTTCTTATCTGCAGACAGAAAACACCAGAAAACACCATGTAGGTTCCAACTCAGCACTCAGTTGCCTCCATAGGGTTTTTCTAGCCCACGTCACTGAGTGTGGGCACAGTTCACACAAGGAAGGACACTCATTTTTTTTATGGAGCCGGGAACTGCAGTTTTCCAGGTAAGGGCCTTGCCTGAGCTCACACACAGCTTAAGGCTGCAGCCAAAGCTCCATGATCCAGCCCGCAGCTTCCTCCCACTAACATCTTTCTTCACCCTCTGCTTTGAATTCCAATATTTACAGCACATAGTGTTTAGGCGTGCCTTTTGTAATGACCAAAATCAAAAGCTCCTGTTGTTCAAGCGCCACGACCCTGCTGTGTGTGGGGGACTGGCTGCACAGGGGTACTTACAGGTCGACTTCCCATGGGTTTTCTCACAATTTGGACAATGATAGATGTCAATATCTGGTGCTTCTTCTTCTTCCACACCGACACAGCTGGAACACAAGAAGGTGAATGTGACATTAGCCCGACCATCTCTAAGCACACAATGAATAATGAGAGTCCTGTTAGCTGCCCTGACCCATCCAAACCAGGTCTGGGGCCTTGTGCACTGGTACAGACTGGGTTTTTGTAGCCTATGTTCCTGAGATGTTGCTACAAAAGCTGCCAGCCTGAAGCCGACCAGTAGCCCACTGTGGAACTCCATGAAAATGTGGCAGAGTCCCACAGAATGGTTTTTTCCCAAGGAGACCATTTTGCATCTACACAGAGTTCTCCCAGCACAACCCCACATAAACCTGATTAACAAAACACATCTTCACAAAATATGTGTGGGCAGCTGTGCAGTACCAGAGTGATCTCAGCAAGGGATACCACGTGCACAACTTCCATGGGTCCCACCTCTATTGTAGTAGGTAGGAAGACGAGGAGGTGAAGCAGACACCCAGCTCAGCACCACTGGCTGCCAGGGGGACAGGCTGTGCCAGGGTGCCACCAAGGTGGGCTTGGGTGGGACACACCAGCAGCACCCACAGCCCCTGGCGACACCCACAGACAATCCCATGGGAGCACAGCGCTGGGCAGGAGCCAAACACACTGGCACAGTGTTGAAGCACCCAAGACAAGGAGCTGCTGCACGGTCCGAGTGCCGAGCAGCCAGCCAAGGACCCAGCTCCAGCACGGCGCCGTTCCTGCCCACGGAGGGGGAGCAAAGGGGACTCTGCTCCTGCTGCCTGTGCCAGGAGCAGCCCAGGCTGCAAGGTGCTGCACAGAGAAGAGTTCAGGGTGGTGCTGTGGGATCCATCCCTTGTGCCTTGGCTCTGCGGGAGCTCAGCTAGGCAGGAGCACCCACGAGAGGCACCAAAGGCACCTTAAGCACTAGCACAAGCAAGGCTGGATCTCAGCATGCCACGACCTCTCCCACGGTTTCTCTGCTTCACCGCCTGAAATGCCTCCCCAGTGCTCTGCAGGGAGCAGGGAACAGCTCCCAGTGCTCTGAGTGAGCAGAGAGCACCTCCCAGTGCTCCTCAGCTCGCAGAGAACACCAACACTGCTTTTCTGCCAGGGAAAAGGCAGGGGCAGGGGTCATGCAATGCCATCTCCATGCACAAGGCCACATTCTGCCTCCTGGCACTCCACCAGCAGCTCTGGGCAGTGGTGAGTGCAGGAATGCAGAGTTCACAGCTCCTGTTTCTGCCCCACAGGAAGCAGAGCAGAGGATGGTTGCTCCACTCCCAAAGGCCAGGCATCAGCATGAGCCAGTTCTACGAAGCACTTCACAGAACCTCTCAAATCATTCTTGCTCTGTTCAAGCTCTGCAGGACAACACCAGCATGTCCAAAAATTGGTTCAGCAATGGGAGAAATTCATATCAGGTGGACACAGCAGCAGCACCTGGTGCTGGTCCAGAAGCAGGAAGACCATGACCTGGGTGCTGACAGAGGAGGGGTGACACACCATCCGGTGCCCACCCCTCCCAGGCCGAGTCCCTGGAACTGCTCCCTGAGCAGCTCGGGGCTCTGGGGTGCCCTTGGCAGGGTGTGCAGGTGTCCAAGAACCCACACAAGCACACCTGGGGCAGGGCAGCAGCTGTCAAAATGCACTGTGAGCCCCACTGCCAGAGGTGGTTTTCAGAGCCCTGCTGATCCCGAGGCACACGTGGTGCACATCACCATCACAAACCACAGACACACCTGCTGTCAGAGAGCAGCAGCAACAAAACCAAGGCTACAACCACGCTGGGAAAGGCCAAACTAGCTAAGATACAGAAACACATCTTTTTTATTACCATCGTAAATGTTGTGTCAAAATAAGATCCTGCCAGAAACCTTGGTGGGTACGGTGCTCCTGCTGCAGCTGCCAATGTGGGAGCCAACTCCTTTCAAAACAACGAGCCCAGGTTGAGAGAAGCTCTGCAACCAAAGCCAGAGACACTCTCATCTCTGTGAACCCAGACTGGGAACAGAAATCATTATTTTGGAAATGTGTCAAATCAACTGCAGATTTGGCTGATTTTTTTCATTAAACAGTTACTTGAAAAAATACAAAATTATTGTGTGTCTCTGGGAAGCCAGCACAGAAAACTGAAGTTTGCCAACAGGAAAAATCATCATCACAACAATCCAGTCCTCAGAATCCTGTACATATACAGAGAAAAATATCAGATTGGTAGAAAATACCAGAAAACTTAGTAGAAAAATACCAGATTAGTCAGTAGAAAATTTAAACAAACCCTGGCAGATTAGAGCCAGTGTAAGAGAATGTAGATGATTCCTTTACCCACAAAGCTGTGTCAGCTGCTTATGCCACTGGATTCAGCTTGCTAAGCTCAGTAAAGATATGGATTAGGATCTTTACCAGGGCTTGAAAAGTCTATACTTAGCTAAAGTAAGGAGATGAGACCCTTGGCACAGGATGGGAGAAGGTCTGACCAGCTGTGGCACATGGCTGCAGTGTGGTGGGAGCCATTGTTCTGAGAGCAAGTGAAACCTCTGAGGAGAACAGTGCAGAGAAGTAAAAATAACTGACCTCAAACTCCAGCGGGCCCCTGGAAGACATAGTCAACTTTTCCAGCTATAGCACCACCTTGGAATAAGGTCTGGCCACCTACAGCTGCTCACAGGGAGAAGCTGCTGCCCTCGCTGTGTGGGAAACCGGGAGTGTGAACTGTCCAAGGGATCCCCCAGCTGAGCTGCCTCGGGACATCAGTAACCAAAATATCAACCCCTTCCAGGCTGTGCTGCTCCTCCCAGCCACCAGAGTTTGGCTCTCCAGGTACTGCCCCCAGCAGGACTGTTGGTGGGCTTCCACATGGAAAAAGGCTTAGGAAACTGAATTCCCACAGCTAAAGCCAGACTGCCAGGCAGCCCCAAGCCACCACTCCTGCCAGGAGAGGAACAAGGTTCTCCGCTGCCTGTATTGCAGCCTTAGTGCACCTCCCAGTGCATAGCATACTCCTTGAAAAGCTGGCAGCCCATGGCTTGGACAGGAGCACTCTTTGCTACGTTAAGAGCTGGCTGGATAGCCAGGCCGAGAGAGTGATGGTGAATGGTGCTGCATCCAGCTGGTGGCCAGTCACTAGCGGTGTCCCTCAGGGATCTGTGCTGGGACCAGTCCTGTTTAATATTTTTATTGATGACATGGATGAGGGTATTGAATCTATCATTAGTAAATTTGCAGACGACACTAAGCTGGGAACATGTGTCCATCTGTTGGAAGGTAGGAGGGCTCTGCAGAGAGACCTGGAACGGTTGGATGGATGGGCAGAGTCCAATTAGATGAAGTTCAACAAGTCCAAGTGCCAAGTCCTGCATTTTGGCCACAGTAACCCCCTGCAACGCTATAGGCTGGGGACAGAGTGGCTGGACAGTGCCCAGGCAGAAAGGGACCTGGGAGTGCTGGTCGACAGCCGACTCAACATGAGCCAACAGTGTGCCCAGGTGGCCAAAAAGGCCAATGGCATCCTGGCCTGTATCAGAAATAGTGTGGCCAGCAGGTCCAGGGAAGTCATTCTTCCCCTATACTCGGCACTGGTGAGGCCGCACCTTGAGTACTGTGTCCAGTTCTGGGCCCCTCAGTTTAGGAAGGATGTGGAGACACTTGAACGTGTCCAAAGGAGGGCAACAAGGCTGGTGAGGGGCTTGGAACATAAGCCCTATGAGGAACATCTGAGGGAGCTGGGGTTGTTTAGCCTGGAGAAAAGGAGACTCAGAGGTGATCTTATCACTCTCTACAACTTCTTGAAAGGTGGTTGTAGTGAGGTGGGGGTTGGTCTCTTTATCCAGGCATCAACTGACAGAACAGGAGGACACAATCTTAAGTTGCGCCAAGGAAAATATAGGTTGGATATTAGAAAAAAGTTTTTTACAGAAAGAGTGATAAAATATTGGAATGGTCTATCCAGGGAGGAGGTGGAATCACCATCCCTGGACGTGTTTAAAAAGAGATTGGATGTGGCACTCGGTGCCATGGTTTAGTTTAGTTGAGGTGTTGGGACATGGGTTGGACTTGATGATCTTGAATGTCTCTTCCAACCTGGTGATTCTGTGATTCTGTGTGATTCTGTGATTCTGTTGGGTTTACAGAGCAAGATTTGGGTAGCAGGGGGATGTGACTGACCCTTGGGCTGGTCTGAGCATTTCCATCTGGGGATAAAAAGCAGAAGGGGACTGCCAGCCTTGGTAGAAGCCAGGGTCCAGTTCTGAAGCATCTCCTGCCCAATTTACTAATGTGTTTTTTCTCAGGGTGGTTAATTACCAATAATATAGAATCAAAGCATTTCTCCAGCTGAAGAAAACCAAGTCATTGACAGTGACTGAACAGTGGTGTCCTCCCCCTCAGCCCCCAAATTCCAGCACAAATGGTACTCTGTGGTTTGGTTTGGAAAAAGCTATTGGTTTTTCCCATGAGAACACTCTGCTTTGGTCCCTCCAGTTTTTTTTCTCAGCCCCATTTGCCCAAGAGAAACAAACATCAAAAAGAGTCAAACCAAGCATTTGAAAATGATCAGATGGGTCTAGAGGCAGCTGGCATGGGACCACAGCCAGTGCTCGATCACAGGTGATGTGCCAAGGATCCAGGCAGTGTGCTCGGGATCCAGGTGCTGTGTTTGGGATCCAGGCAGCGTGCTCAGGATCCAGGCAGCATGCTCAGGATCCAGGCAATGTGCTCGGGATCCAAGCAGCATGCTTAGGAGCAGATCCCACAGCAGTCCCACAGCAGTGCCAGTGTGATCTGGGTGCATTAACACTGCCAGGGAAGAACTGGGAAGAGCTCCCAGTAGCACTGCTGGGTGATTATTCAGACCCACCGGTGCAATAGAACTGGAGGTACCAGGTTCAGCAAGGGAATGCTGAGGCAGAGCTGGCCAGGGACGGGCAGGGAGACGGGGACATATAGCAGGAGGCAGAGCTGGGAGCAGCCTTGGGAACAACAGCAGGAGCAGACTGAGCTGCTCCATTTCTACCAGCAGGCCAAGAACCCATTTCTAAAATCCCAGACGCTCCAGACCAGTGTGCTGCCAGCCCGGCAGGACCCCACTGCCGCAGGAACCCCCAAACTGTAATGCCACGCTCACACTGCAGCGCCCCGTGACGGAGATGGTGACACTCGCACAGCACGGGCACCTCAGCACTGGCCATGCCGTGCTCAGCGGGGCACGAGCACGGCCGGGGTGTCCCCCAGCAGCATCCCTGGTGGGGAGGTCTCTGACTGTGAATTATCTCCTGATGCTGCTTTTTAACTGTGAGACAGTGATGGCATCTGGCAGGACCAAACATGTCCCTGGGGAGAGCATCAGGGTCCCAAAGCAGGCTAGAAGGAAAGAAATTTTCCTTGGTGAAGGACAGAATCACCAAGTCATAGAATTGCTTAGGTTGGAAAAGCCCTCAAAGACCATCGAGTCCACCCATTCCCCAGCACTGCCAAGGCCACCACTGGGCCATGTCCCCAAGTACTACATCCACATGGCTGTTAAATCCCTCCAGGGACGGGGAGTTCACCACTGCCCTGGGCAGCTGTGCTGGGGCTAGACAACTCTTTTGTGAGAGAAAACCCTTCCCAGACACCCCACAAAGCCCCTCATTGCTGTCCCATGGCCGTTAATGCCTGAGGGGCTGGGAACTGGGGATGCATCTGCTGTGCAGGGCAGGGGTGTGGGGTGTGGGATGTGGGATGTGGGATCCTGGAGCAGCAGCCACCACCATCCCTTGAAGCTCAGGAAACTTTCCTGCCCAAACACAGCAAAGATGGCCTAAGAGATTAAATATCCCGAATCCAGGAATATCTTTTTGGAACAATTTCAACCAACCTAGTGGTTGATTTTTAAATGGTCATTAAGTGATTTAACTCATGTTGAGGCAGTGTAAAACTAATTTGATAATGAGATAAAAGGGAAACATTATTAAAAATGTATTTGAATTTTACCAAAACTGTTGTGGGGAAAAAAAATAATAATGACAAGTAAAGGCTTTGATATTGCAGCTGTTTAAACTGATATCTCACCCATGTTACATGGACTTAAAGGAGCATTAGCACATTAGAAGCTTTTGCAGTCAGAGGCTACAAATTACATTTTCATTAGAAACCCTGCCCTTTGCCTCTTTAAAATGAAATTGCTTCTGTGTTCACAGTGAAGAGACATTCAAATTTCAATATTCTGATAAAGTTAACAATGATTTTTTTGTTATGCAGGCAACAATAATAAAAGGTGCGTAAATTAAACTGGTTTTATAGCATGAATGTTTCTGGCAACCTTGGGTTGTCATCAGCAGGGAGGTGACATTTTAAGTAGCTTCAGGAGAAAAATTAACCCACACAGTATCTGTTCTATCAAAACCATGTCTCCTCCATTATCAACCAGAATACAAGTTTAGAGAAATATGAAAAAATTAAATAAACAGGGGAAAGGCTCTTAGATGGGGA
This sequence comes from Daphoenositta chrysoptera, assembly GCA_013397915.1. NCBI lineage: Eukaryota > Metazoa > Chordata > Aves > Passeriformes > Daphoenositta > Daphoenositta chrysoptera. The sequence goes on from VZRO01002907.1 coordinate 159,182, forward strand.
AGAAAATCAAATCTAGGAAAATAGAAATAGAACCAAAGAAAAAATAGGCTAACATCCCAACCCCTGAAACCAACCAAAGCCACATGCTTTATCTGCTCCGGAGAAGGACTCCAAACTCAGCACACAGGTGAAGCACAGGGTATGCAAGCAGACAGCGGGGTTTGGGCGAAGGCTGTCAGTCAGTGCAGGACGGAATGACAGTGGTTTCGGGGGATGCTCTGCTGGGGAGGACAGCCCATCCTTCACTCTGTGCTGAACTCCACACTGACCACTCAAACTGGGTTTGGTTGTTTTCCTTTGGGAACACCCAGGCACAGTCAATCTGCTGGATAACGCAGCTCAGCATTCATCTGGCAATAAAAATTCCCTCCAAGGAGAATCCACTGCAGCAAAGGCATAACACCACTTTGTCTCCTCTCCATTGCTGACGTTCCAGTGTACCCTGGTGAGAAGCAGGCTCTGTACAAGAAGAGCAGCTACTCCCTATGGATGTGATGGGGATGTGTGTCTAGCAGGTCTGCCTGAGTGTATTTCCCAAGCCAACAGCACCCAACAGAGCAGTAAAGACACTAAAGCTTCCCTTCCCTTCCCTTCCCTTCCCTTCCCCACCCCAATGCATGAGGACAAATCATCAAAGCTCCATGAAGCACAGAAGAAGGATTCACAGCACTTCTATAGGTAATAAGGTCACAATTAGTGATTAACCCGAGCTCATCCCCATCCCTTAACGACTGGCATTCCTTGGTGTGTCGCTGATCATATGCTGCACAATAATGCTCTTCCTTAACTACAAGGTGTCATCTGTATAGAAGACACCTGTCCAGTTCCAGGAGCCTCCAGCACCTGAACAAAGCCATAGGTCCTGCTGAAAAGCAGCACTTCCCAGCAGTGGAGAGGCTCACAATTCATGTTTTGATGCCAGGCCAATGTTAAGCGACAGCAGTTTCTTTTGTCCACGTGCCAGCACCCAGAAATGCAACAGCCAACACTGTGAGCACAAGAGAAGTTAATAAAAGACAGAAGAGGGGAAAGAGGGAAGCCATTTTGAGAGCAAGGAAATTAGCTGTTCCATGGGTTCACGTCTCCTGGGCTGTTTTCCTGGTGGCTTTACAGGGTGAACTCTGATCAGGGCTCTCCCCTGTGTCCTCTCCAGTGCTCCAGAGCAAACAGACAAAGCCTTTTCCTAAGCAGAAGGATTTGTCTCATCTAATCAGTCACACGTTTTCACAAAACAGGTTTTGGAGAGCTGAAGCCTGCTGTCAGCTAGGGTTAAAGCAAAGCAGCGAGCTCAGGAGTCACTCGGGAGAACAGGAACACATGCTGGTGTCTCTTCAGCAGGAGACCCAAGGACAGTAGAAGAAACCCATGTGCTGATGTGGGCTCAGGGGTGAGGGTACCCTGCATGGACCTCTTTAATTAAGGCCTAAATGAGAGAGAGCTCAAGCTGTACTGGGCAGCCAGGATTTCACATCACCTCTCATATGCTGACAGAAACAAACGCGGAGGGAAAGGAAAAGGCCTCCCCTGCAAACTGAACAGCGTCTGCGCAGCCCCCGCAAGGAGCCAGCAATACCCGAACACAGGGACAGGGAAAATCCTCACTGCTCATCAGATTGGTTGGACTGCTCTTCATCCCAGGAAATGAGCTCAGCTTTTTGACTCAGTTTCCCCCCTGCAGGCAGTACCACCAACACCAGCCCCATGGCCTCGAGGCTGCTGCTGAAAAATGACCAAACACTCCCTCAGTGCTTTGGAAATGCCCAGCTCTGTGCAAGAGCTGGGCTGTGCTGCCCACACAGACAGCCTTCAGAGGCTTCATAAAATCACAGAATATCCTGAGCTGGAAGGGACCCACAAGGATCATCCAGTCCAACCCCTGGCCCTGCACAGACACCGCAACAATCCCACCCTGGGCACCCCGGGAGCATGTCCAAACGCTCCTGGAGCTCTGGCAGCCTCGGGGCCATGCCTATTCCCTGAGGAGCCTGGGCAGTGCCCAGCACCCTCTGGGGGAAGAAGGGTGAGATTCCCCTGGCACAGCTCCAGCTGGTCCCTCGAGTCACCAGAGACCTGGACCCTCCTGTGAGGAGATATCTGTGAGGGGTGCAGGGCCCTGTGCAAGTCTGCACTACTCTAAGGGCTCTTAGGATTGTACGTAACTCTCACTGTCGTCACTTGAATCCCATCAGTGAGACATTGTTCAGGATGACTACAGTTTTTAAGGAGCCAGTGGAACCATCCACCTCCTCTGTGTGTTGAAATCAACACCTGTGAAGACAACCTGACAGTGTTCCTTCAAACCAACAGTTCTGATATCAGTACGAGACAAAATGACAGCAGCAGAGATGCACATCCACCACAATATTACAGATCCACCGGAACAACTGTGATGTCTTCCTTCCATCCTTATTTTTGGGCTTTGATGAACCACTATGGCTATTTCTGGGGCTGATGAGAGGAGGTCTGGTCTTGAATCAGAAGCTGAGACCAAAACAAAACCAAGGTCCAGTTGCAAGACAGGAGCCTTGGACTGGGGCTCTTCGAAGGAAGCGGTGCCCCAGCCGGAGCAATGCCCACAGCAGCATGGCATTGTCTTTTCCAAACCACATCTGCTGCAGGCCCCTTAGCCAGACACATAAATGTATGGCTGGTGACTGTGCTTTGCCTTGCTATAAATAATAAGGTTTCGTTTCCTTCATAGAGCTTTTGATTTGTTTCCTTTGGGAGACTCACGGGTTATAATGGCATTAATTCCTATTTGCCAACCTTGTCCTTATAAATGAGGATCTTCATTAAATGAATGTTAAGCGATGAGCACTGTAATTAGGACAGATTTAAAATGCAGTGTGACTAAATCAGAGACTGCCCAAGATGTTCTCTTTTTTATTAAGATATAATTTGAAGGAGAATTACTGCTTAGTTTAGAATGAATTATATTTTCCAACAACCTCTTCTCACTGAGGGAATGCACAGAGCAAGGAAATACACCTTGCTTTAGAAGTGAAGCCCAGCTCTCCTGATCCCTACTGCTGGCAGGCAACACTCTCATGAAACACAGGTGGGTGAAAAGTGTTGGATGAGACCCTTTTCCCCCTAATTATCTTATGTCAACTCAAAATTCTATTCAATCTTGATGTCATATAATTCAAAATAATTAAAGACTTAGAGACTGACCCCAACAATCAGTCACACAATTCCAGCTGACTGCAATGCCTGTCATCTCGATGACCTCAGAGGCAATACCTTGAAGAAGTGAACACCTTCAACCACTGGCTGGGGAGAATGTCTCATGCCCTTTTTTGCACAGCAACATATTTCTTGCCCCATCCCCTGGCAGTGCCAGCCCAGGTCACACCCCCCTTCCTCTGCCACGTGCAGGACCAGAGCTGGGCACAGACACCTCTGGACCCGCTGCTGTGCTACAGCGCTGCTGCTGGAAACGGGGCTCAGCCTGCTCAGCAGAGAAGCTGCTCAGCCCTGTGTGATTACAGCTGCCCTGATGTTTGTTCTCTTCCTTCTCATCACTGGGTTTCCCAAAAGCAGATGGGAAATAAGCCAAGAGGGAGGGAACCAAAGAAAGAGACAGTGGTAAAAAGCAGGAATAAAACAAAAATGCAAGGAAAAAATTGCCAAGCCCAAATTAAACCCAAAAGGTCAAGAAGTCCATTAAACAAACAGAACAAAAACAACCCTCCTCTCAAAATCATTCTCTTAGGTTTCATTTATTCCTTGTGTAACTCCACTGAAAGAAGTGGCACTGGTCCACAAAAGGATCTGTCCACATCCAAAAATTTTTCCAGGCTGGGTGGCCATACTGCAACTGCAGGGAGCAAGAAGAGCTCATCCCAACCTGGGAGCAGGGGAAGGTGACAAAGCAGACAACATTACTGTGCAGGCCTGCCACAGCACCCCAGTGCATCCCAGCCCTGCCCCAAAGGGTGCTGCGAGGGCGATGGAGCTCCTGCCCCAAGGGCTGAGCCAAGTCTGCAGGTGTGAAAAGTGAACTGGTCTGCACATGTCTTGTCTCTGCTACTTTCTTCCTCTCTCCCACTCCTTTCCCCAGCTACCTTCTGTTCTCTGTGTATGGTTTCTGTATCATCTTCAACTGACATGCAGGTGCCAGCCAACAACCGCAGCGCCAGCAGAGCTGCGACACCCATCCCACTCAGTGCGACACATCGACACAGCTCCGCTCTGCTGCTACAGAACTTCTGACAGATACATCTGAACAGACACATTTTGCACTCCACAGAAGGATTCAGAAACAAAGCCAGTGAGTGGGCAGCACAGATCCTGGCTCCCCTGGCACAGCCATAGCCGGGTGCAGTGCAGGGGCCCTTCCCTACAGCTCATCTCCCCAGCCTGGTGGCACTCAGCCCTGGGACCAACACAGTGTCCCCTCCACCCATGGATCCACACAGGACTCTTGGCCCAGCAGAATCACAGAATCACAGAATCATTTACATTGGAAAAGACTCTGAAGAACATGGAGTCCAGTTTAGTCCATGGACTAGCCTGACACTCACCTTACAGGCTCAATGTCCTCAGACCTCTCCATCCTCACAGGGTACTCCTAACCAGAGCCTCTGTCAGCAGAATAACTTCTCACATTAAGCTCCCCGACGGCTGAGATCTAAAAACAAGTCGGGCAGACACTGAGCTTTTTCTGCTCAGGTCACTCAAAACTTTACAGAGTAAGGGGCCCTTGCAAGCAGAGTGCTGGCTCTGGGGCTCTGCCTGGATGTAAATCTATGTCAGGTTAGTGGCCATTTACCAGAAAGTGGACTTACGCATAAAACTGCCCTTTACCCTTCCTCCCTCTGGCTCCTAGCTCATCCCAGTCTGCTTAGGCAACTTTCCAGACCCCCAAAAACCTCCTCTTCTATGTCCACATGTACTGCAAAACTTCTCTATGGAATTAGTGCTGGGTTGATCAAATAAATCCTTGTTTATCTGCTGCACATAACTGAGGAGTGGTTGGAGTGATGAAGTGCATTCTCTCACATGCACTTAAGACAAGCACAACAGGAAATAAAACATCCAGGGAATGGACCAATTTTCATGATCATTTTAGAAACCACAGGCTATATCCTGCCCAGTGAAGAAGGGAGTAGGAAAGAGAGTTGTCCAAGGGAAAATAATCCTTGCATTATTGTATGATCAATAAAACTCTGTGGTATTAGTGTCTCAGCACTTCTTCCTCACACAGTGTGTCACCTCAGCTGTTGACCACTGCTCCATGAAGAGTGCCAGGAGGCAGCCCACAGGAACAGCCCACTGTCAGAACAGCCCCGTACAAACCCAGCACAAACCATCCTCCACAGAGAAGTGCTGCAATCCAGCCTTCGTGTGTTTTCACTCACAGGGCATCCTGTGCCCAAGCACAGGTCAAACTACTGTACAGAAATATCTACTATAAGCACATGCCTTTTTGCTCCTCAGCAAAAACAAACTAGTGACATTGTATAAAATAAATATCACCCACCTTGGAGAAAAGGAATCAATCAAACAGAAATAAATGAAGTTTCTAGATTGCAGAAACCTGCAGCTACTGCACAGCCCTGGTCTTTGCCAGCATCACACTGTTATATGGCCTAAGTAGAACCTGAGCATGCCAGCAACAAATCTGTTATTCAAAGCTGGAAGTCAGAACCCCCAAAATCAGCCATGGCTCAGTGCTCAGCTCCTTGAGACCCTACAGAACGAGGTCACAGCTTCAAGGTTCAGTGTAACACACCACACATCCACGAGGGATGTGGAGGGTGGACACTGCCAGCTCTCAAACCAGGATGTATCCAGACCCCACAGACCAACACAGCCAGCTCCCATGGCAAACTGCTCTGAGTGAGCTGGGGCAGCCACCAGCCCAGGGTGGCAGCAGGCAGCACTGTGAACGAGACATCATTTAACCTCAGCCTTTCTTTGCTGTCCCAAGGATATGAAGACGAAAACCATCTCTATCAGGAATGGCACCCCATAAGTCGCCAGGCAGGTCGGCCACCTTCCTGGGAGAGCCACACAGCGGAAGGAATCCCAAAAGCTGGGCTAAACCCAAGCCCTGAGGAGCAGGAGCCAGGATCAGCTGTGCTGCAACACAAACCTGTGTTTGCCAAGCACTGCATGGTAAAGTGTATCCCTTATGTCTTGCCCTCTGCAATTCTAGGAGTTACCTTAAAAAAAATAAGCACATACGTATCGGAAAATCAGCCATTATGTAAAACCCTTACAAACTGACCTCAGCCTTGCCCTGACCCTGTCATTTCATCTCTCCTTCCAACAGGAATATTACTACAAACAGCACTGCTGTACTATCAGCTGTGCAGGACCCACAACTCAGCAAAGCGCCTGGAACACCGGACTGTTACAAACTCATACCTGCACCCAATGGATCCCTCAGGAACTTTTAATGTTGTGACTTGTCCTCCAAAAGCCACAATGCTCAGAGCAACACCATTCCTTTGCATTTCATGTTCCTTCTCAGCCCTCTAGACCACATCATGGATCTGCTCACCCTGCGTGTCACATCCGCAGCCACACGTATGGCAGGAGCAGGCTAGAAACGGGTAGTGTACATGTGTGACTAAATGACAGATAAATGCAAATAAACTAAACAACAGCAAAGCCCAGGGCAGCATCATTAACTTTGTACAGCAATAACTACTTGTACCTGTGTGTATTTATACATTCATGTATGTGTTTATACACAGTAACACAAATCCGAGTACTGCATGTGTTTGATTTGCTTTAATTGTGACACCCATTTATATAACCATTTATATAACTTATTTTTAAATCTGAGGTAACTTCTCACTGAAATTTGCATGAGCATGCTTAGATCTAGCTAAAAATACTGATCAATGGTTGGTTCTCGTTTTCAGTCACAGTACCATTTTAATGTATTCTTTACAGATACATATAAAGATAAAAACACATGGCAATCCTGATAGTACCCTGACGTTACCTTTTCATGCTCTGTTTTGCATGGCAAACACCCTGAACCAACTGTAACACTCACAGGGGAAGACCCAAAATGAGCCAACTGTACAATGAGGAGGGAAGAAGGAGCAGGAATGATTTTCACTGTCTTATTTATAAAGAACTTACTATATTAAACCCAACAACCACACAATTAAAGAATGATAAATTATTACCAGAACCTCCAAACCGTTCTTGACTGTTCCTGTTGTTGAGCTGCATAACCTGCTCTTGTATCTTTATTTCATTTCAGCACTTCAAATACATTTTCAAAAGATTAACATCAAATTTCAAATGACCTAATTACAGCTTTATCACATTTTATTCCCATTTCAAGATGCAAATTGGCTCTCTACATCTCCATGTATATCCATGCTGTGCTCTGCGTGTTCTTCCCATACCGTTCTCCGGCTGGCTCACTGCCACAAGCACTAACGGAGGTGACAGGACAGGGTCCCCTGCCCGTGGAGTGCTCAGCACTGTCCCACTGCTGCAGACAGACATAGTGGAGATGGCCCATCTTGTCCTTTGATGCAGCACATGGCATGTGTGTGTGGGAATGACAGATAACATCCATGCTGGAGGGAAACAAAGAAAACCTGCGTGTTTAGAAAGAAAACCATGGCAGCAATAGGCATAAACCACATGAGCGTCCTTGGATCAGGCATTCAGAGCTGGGCTGGTATGAAATGAAGTGGTGTCCTTTGTGTGCATGGACTTGTAAGGATCTGCTCCACCTGGTAATTCCCCCCTGCCTGGATACACTGGACGGGCTAACTGGTGCCACTGTCTCCCTCACACCCTTCAAAGGGATCAGTTCCCTTTCGCAAGCTGTACGATGCAACAGGTTGATGATGATGGATCAGTCAGCATGGCTTTATACCAGAGCCCCTTTTCTCCCTCTTGCCTCCAACAGGACCTCTGCTTACTGAAGCAGGTTCCAAGGCTCTGCTGCTGTGCACTTTGGGGTTGTGTATGTTTGGGGTTTACTGCTGCTCGTCAGCAACTGCAGAGCACAAACCCACACACCACATCAGCTCCTGCCACAGCAGGTTGTTCCTTACGGCTTTCACAGCATCTTATCCAAAGCCTTGCAATAACTTCCAGCCCAGCTGGCGACAGAGCAGTGCAAGCTCCTGGAAAGGTCATAAGCCATTACTAGAAAATGAATTTACTCTAAATTAGCATTATGTTTTACAAAACTCTTCTTTTATGCCCCATCCTGGGATGATGCCAGAACCTGGCTCAGCGAACACACAGCATCACTCTCATGACATGCAGGTAAACTGGATCTCACTCCTGTGGGAAACAGCCTGGCTGTGGAGAGAGCTGCAGCACTGGGAATGCCCATTTCCTGGGCAGGCAAGAGCGGGTCGTGCTCATTCTAACCCAGGGAGGCGTAGCAGGACTTACAGAACTGCTCAGGGTACAGTGATTTGGCCAAGAGCCAGAAGGAATTCCAGAAGGAATCTCTGGCCTCATAGCTGCTGGTGCAGCTAGCAGAGCAATTTCCAGCACTTCCAAGGGTCACCCATGTTGTGTATGGCTGAAGTCTGAACGACCTTCCAGGACAGCACACCAGCATCCCGCAAATAAATCTGCCTAAACTGAAATGTGAACTAAGGCAGAGAAGAGCAGGAAGCAGACATAGCTCTTCAGGGTTCTGGGCAAGGCACCTAAGGGACTCAAACCTCCTCTGAGCACACAGAAGGAGGAGTTGGTAAGCTCAGTATCAGAACTGGATGTAACTGGACAGTTTATATGGAACCAAGTTCCCAGCTTCTTCTCTGGGAAGCACGTGGCACCCTGCCTCGGACGGCAAGCACGGCCCTGGGCAGCACCAGCCCTGCCCAGCAGCCAAGACCAACGCTCCCAGGGCTAGCAGCCAACAGCACTTTTCTGCTTGCACCTTTAGCATCTCCCTCTTTAGAAATACAACAACAAATCCCACACACTTTAATCCAGCTGAAGAGGACAAACAAAAGAGAATCCCAGTGAAGCTCAAAGTACTCTTGAAAAAAGGATTTCCTTCACCTCAGTCCCCAGTGGGACAGTTTACTCCTGCAGCCCTATTCTGGCAAACTAAGTCCCTTCAAGAGGAGGCTTTTCGTCTCCCTCCTTATCAAAGCTTTTATGTGGGTTTCTGTCATTCACAAGCACAACACATTTAAAAGTTTAAAAAATAAATCTGAAATCAAATGTAAGCAGTAACAAAGTAACTTGCCTAAAACTGATTTCCTTACGTTTCAGATGATGTCATTACTGGTGAATAATAATGCAGACATGAATTTGTTGCCAACAGGAAACACTGTAGTATGGAATAGAATGGGATGGGATGGGATGGGATGGGATGGGATGGAATGGAATGGAATGGAATGGAATGGAATGGAATGGAATGGAATGGAATGGAAGAATAGAATAGAATAGAATAGAATAGAATAGAATAGAATAGACTAGACTAGACTAGACTAGACTAGAATAGAATAGAATAGAATAGAATAGAATAGAATAGAATAGAATAGAATAGAATAGAATAGAACTCTCCCAAGTTGGAAGAGACCCACAAAGACCACCCACTCCAACCCCTGGCCCTGCACAGACACCCCAACAATCCCACCCTGGGCACCCCTGGGAGCGGTGTCCAAATGCTCCTGGAGCTCTGGCAGCCTCGGGGCCGTGCCCATTCCCTGGGGAGCCTGGGCAGTGCCAGCACCCTCTGGGGAAAGAACCTTACCCTGATCTCCAGCCCAAATATATGTCACAGTCTCACTTAATTTTGAGTCCATTTTCAAGTTACTCCAAGTGTGTTAAAAATGCCTAATTTCACTTTTTTGCAACTAGTTTGGTCCAAACTGACATGGAAATCCCAACATATCGTAATAACCCACGATTTTGAACTGCAGAATCCGAACCCTGGCAGGAGGCTGGAACAAGATAAGTTTTAAGGTCCCTTCCAAACCAAATGATTCTGGGATTCTGTGATTCTGTGGGAAGTCATAAATTTCCTCTTTTTCTGCAAATACTTTTCTTGCCTTTTTACAAACACAACATAAAGTGTTAATATTGTTTCACTGCTTGTGACTTATCAACACAAAATCAGAGCACAGCCTTGCTCTTCTCGAAGGGAAAACTTTACCTGACTAAGCCCTTCCAGCCCATGCAGGCTGTGCTCCACAAGACACTCCTTAAAAGTGCTCCACAAGACATACTTTCTAAAAAGTGACTGTGACATTTTCTGTGATAGTTCTGTCCCCTTGAAGCCCCGTGGCATGAGCAGGACCTGGAATGCCAGTGGGCCAGTGCCACTGAGCCTCCCCATCAGCATGGTTTGCAGTTAAAGCAATCAGTTCTGCTCTGGGAGGGATTTCGGAGCTCCAAGAATGCAAAGAAACAAAAAATTCAGAAAGAAATGAAAACGCAGCAGCAGCCGGCAGGTTCCAACTGTGACCATGGGCAGCCAGAGAGGCTGTTTCCACTCACTGCACGATTCCGAGTAAGTGCTCTTCAGAAACACCTCCTTGACACACATTTTCCTTCCTCAAACCATTTGCCAACTCTCACACCACAAAAAAGTAGAAAAAATTATTCTGAAGAGCATTTGTAGCGAGTGCTTTTTATCTGAAAAACTTCCTTGTACCAAAGCATAAAACAACCGTTCTACTTGTTCTAAATAAAAAGTCCCAAGCAACCAAAAAATGCCAACTAAACAACAAAACCTGCCCACCCTCCCTGCAGAAACCCTCCTAGGAAAAAGCTTAGGTTTGAGAACCTAAAAACATCAAGGCTTGGCTCATTATTGAGCACCAAAGGCAACAGTAGTTCTGACTGCAACTGACACATTGAATAGATAATTTCCTATAGCCCCTTGTTTTGGAAGCACCAGGGAACAACCCCAGCTCCAGCCCGATCCAGCCCTTTGGGTATTTTTCAAATAGGATTGTGACTGAACTTCAGCTACTACTTCAGTTCAGCATTTTTTAAACAGAAAAATTCAGCAGTGTGGTAAAAAGGGACATTAACTGATGCTGAGGTTTTAAAAAAAAAGGGGTTCTCCGGTTTTTTTTTTCTTTTTCTCTAAAAGAATTTTTGCCCATACGTGTTGCTAGGACACAAGTTGCTGAGTACTTAAGAGAGACAAAAACCTGGCCACAGGGACAGGTGCAAGTGGCTGCCCTCTTTTACCTGGGATTTTATCGTGAAAAGCGAGAGGCCACGAGATTTGAACTGAATAGAAGACAGCAGATAGAACCCCTATCCCTCTTGCTCTTAGGGCATTGGAGTGGAGAGTGGCTGCTCTTGTGGTGCGGGGAATTCATTGCTTTGCAGTCTTGCTGCCGGAAAAGCCCGGGATTCCAAGCCCGCCTNCCGATCGGCTGCCCCAGGGAGGTTTGAGAAGCTTTTCCCTTCCCTCCCTTCCCGGCCCGGCCCAGCCGCCGTAGCCGCATGATGCCCGAGCTCGCTCCGGAGCGCCCCCTGCAGCCGCGGGGGAACCATTGCACCCGCCCTGCTCCCCGGAGCCACCAGCGCCCCTGCCGGCCGTGAGCGGAACTGCACCCAAGGGAAAGGGCCTGACAGCCGAGAGACGCCGGCACTGGGTTCTGGTTCTGTTTGGGGTTATTGCCATAGTTATTGTCAGTTGTTTGCCTTGTTTTATATATATGTATATATTAGTAAAGAGCTGTTATTCCTATTCCTCATATCTTTGCCTGAAAGCCCTTAATTTCGAAATTATAATAATTCGGAGGGAAGGGGGTTGCATCCTCCGTTCCAAGGGAGGCTTTTGCCTTCCTTAACAGACACCTGTCTTTGAAACCAAGATAACTGAGTATGGGATTTAAATAGCAGCCAACACCAGTTCAGGGCAGCCCCAGACTGTAACTGGGAGCAGAGCACTCTGCCCAGTACCCACTTGGTGCAGGACTGCTCTTCACACCTGGTCTCAGTGCTGGTGCCACTCTCAGCACCCATTTCCTTCCCTGCTCCCCTCTCCTTGCAGACTGCAAGCTTCAGGAGTGAATCTGAAACATGAACTCCTGCACCCACAGCATCCCCCAAGGGCAGGGGGCTGCGACAGCCTGCAAACCCAAGGAACATCACCACATTCCCTGAGAATAGTCACAGGGAGAAGTGAGCGTGAAGGAGGAGCACACAGCTGATCGCACCCAAACCTTGGACTTACTTGAGATGAAAATCAGGTAATATTTGCTGAGAAAAAATGAAACCCAGAATGGATTTCAGAAATCCAGAAATCCAAAAACAAAACTCCAGAAGAGTGAGCACATGGCATTACCTGCCTTTCCAGAAACCACAACATGCACACAGATCTATTGATTCCAGTAGCAGATATAATGAGAGCTACAGATTGCAACCCACAGTCAGAAGTCATTGTGGATTGTCACTCCCCCGCCCCGCCAGGCTCTCGAGGAGCACAGTGCATTCTAGACACACATTCAGGCTTAAAGAGAGCATTTTGTGGAGATCCAAAGCAGCAGAAACTGAGTCCATGCACTGACAGGTTTGCTGGGTTCCACAGAACAGGAGCTGCCCAGGCTGGTGCTACACAGCTGCCACTCAGTGTCAGTCAGAGCCTGGCACAAGGTGAGCCAGGAGGACACCTGTGACAGCAAATTCCAATCTGGATGCTGATATTCTGGGATTCTGCTGAGGCAGCTCTGGTGGCCTGCCAGCCATCAGGATGGGAAACTCAGCAAGCACAGACCATAATTCTACTGCCAATGATGTCTTAGGTTTTAACTCATATTTTTTGAATTCTGTATTGCCTAATGTGTAACTCTGAGATGCTTTGTAGCCTGTTAGCTGCTATTCTCTCATGCTAAGCTAGACATAATAAAACCTCTCTGGGCCTGCTCTTCAAGGACACCCAGACTGTCAAGGCCCAAAGTCTCCAAAAAAAGGTGTGGGGGGGAGGCAACTGGGGGAAATTGCAAAGTTTTAACTGGCAAATTTATGCTGATGTGCAAATGGACCAAACCTATAAAGGTGTGCGGAACTTGTGACTCATCGTCCATCTTAGGGTCCACCTTGGGGTCCAGCTTGGAGCCCTTGGCTTCTGAGGGTGCATCTTTGAAGGCCTTTTGAAACACCGACCTTTATTCCCTTACTCCTGTCTAGTCTCTGTTTCTAGGTGGCCTCTCAAGGTATCACCAGCCTTTCCAGTCTCTTCTGACTCGGCCTTCCAAAACAGCTCCACTCCCTTCCTCTTCTAGAGATAAACTATTAATTTTCTTCATTGTGTTACATATTACATCTAAAATATTAATGTACTCAAATTAACGTGCACACATGAGAGAGAGTTATGTCAAACCCAACCAAAGGGAAGTTAATGGATTTGCAAAAAGCTTGGGAGGAAAGGAGGGGTAAAGCCAGCAATAGAACCTTGCCATCCCAAATCTCTGTCCTCTGTATGAATCTCTGTATTTAACTGGTATGTCTGAAAATACAGAATCCCAGAATGGTTTGGATTGGCAGGAATCTTAAATCCCATCTCCCTCCACCTCCTGCCATGGCAGGGACACCTCCCACTATCCCAGGTTGCTCCAAGCCCCATCCAGCCCGGCCTTGGACACTTCCAGGGATCCAGGAGCAGCCACAGCTGCTCTGGGCACCCTATGCCAGGGCCTTACCGCCTTCACAGGGAACAATTTCTTCCCAATATCCCGTTTAACCCTGCCCTCTGGCAGTTAGAAACCACTGCCCCTTGTCCTGTCACTCCAGACCCTTGTCAAAATCCCTCTCCAATTATATTGGAGTCCCTTAAGTATAATTATATACAAATATTGTGTATTTAACAGAGTTCTGGCTTTAACAATTTACACAGCAACTTTAAATCCAGAGGGTCCTTTGTCCAGACACTTCTACAAACCACATGGGGATTGCTGCATTGCACTGAGCACTCCAACCTGAGCATCAGCCACTGTGCAGCCGCAGACAGAAATGCTGAAGGACCGAGGAAAGCAGAAAGAAATGTGTAGCAGCGATGCCTTGAGAGGCCACCTAGAAATAGAGACTAGACAGGAATAAGGAAATAAAGGTCAGTATTTACGTGAAAGGCCTTCAAAGGTGCACCCTGGGGAGCCAAGGGCTCCAAGCTGGACCCCAAGATGGACGACGAGTCACGAGTTCCCCACACCTTTATAGGTTTGATCCATTTGCATATTAGCATAAAGTCACCAATTAAAACTTTGCAATTTCCCCCAGCTCACACACTCCCACACTTTTTTTTTTTTTTGGAGACTTTGGGCCTGAACAGTCTGGGTGTCCTTGAAGAGCAGGCCCAGAGAGGTTTTATTGTGTCTATCTTAGCATGAGAGAACAGCAGCTAACAGGCTACAAAGCATCTCAGAGTTACACATTAGGCAATTCAGAATTCAAAAAATATAAGAGTTAAAGCCTAAGGCATCAGCAGTGCCTCGAAATAAATGTTTAGACTATTGCATGGGACTGTGACAAAGTTCAGCCTGGTGGAATCACAAGGAATCACCAACCTCCTGCTGACGGATCCTGCCCCACAGCGCTGTCCTTTCAGCACACATCGGGATCAGGCTCCACACCCACCCCGGGCAACAGCACGTTCTTTACTGAACCCTCATTCCCAGATTTACCAACGCAGCCTCTCACCCCACTGCTCAGCCCCGCCGCCTCACCCCCCACGATCCCAGCTCCAGGGGCTGTGGAAGGAAGGGGTGTGTTCTGATGGATGCAGCAATGTCCTCAGAAATCAAGGATTGCTGGAAGATGTGGGAGTAGAACTGCGGGGGACTATGTGCAACACCACAGGGTGAAACGCAGCTGCGGGTGAGAAAGCGTTACTATTTCTGACACAGCTTGTAAACCACAGCCAGGCACAGTGTGTCGGGACACCTCGCTCGGAATGGATGGAGAGGGCTCTCAAGTGGTTGGATACATTCTTTTCCTTCGTTCTTTAGACACAGAGTTGCACAGGACTGCTACAAACCGAGCCAGGCCTGCAGAGGCCCTTCTCAGTCTCTCCTGCATCTTCCAGTTTTGTCATCAGACTTTACCCTCTTTTCAACATCACACCAGACTGACCAGAGAGCCAGGGTAATTGTGTCCAGACACTCCTGTAAAAGGCAGAATGCTGAGGCTGGCTCTGCAGAGGGGATTCCTTCTCAGCCCCGCTAGGGAATACCAGGCTTTCCTGCAGGATTGTTCCTAAAGCCAGCAACCTTGGGAGCTGCTGGGTTGGTGGGTTGTAGCTTTGCTACACCACTACAGGTTGTGACCAAATGCGACTCATCTCACACCGTCAGGGGATTTCACTTCTCTGTAATACTCACACTTTGACTTCCCAGTGCTAGCTCTGCAGACTGGAGAGGCTTTTTCTTGCTCCAACTCAGAACAAGGCTGAGGCCTTTTGCTTTTACTCATGAGCCAGTTCCAAAGGCAGAAACCCAATTTCAAAACTAGACTGCTTAAAAAGTAACTAGTAAAGCCATACCTGGCTCCTTCACAAGTTTAATGCAGATAACCAACATTTGTCTGATAAGTTACTGCAAATGTAAACAAAGCAAAACGGAAATTTGAATGTGGAATAGAAGAGACGTGAAAAATATTCACTGAAACATGGTCAAAAGTTAAAAGGTCTCTGTACAGAACTAGGAAATGAAGAGTATTTCTTGGACTGCAGAAGAAATCTTCAACTACTTCAGCCAAACCCGGATGAACAATTTTATCATCTCACAATTGAAGAAGATGACTTGAGCACACGCACATCAAACACTGATAGAAACACCCCAGTGAGAAAGAGACTCTTCACTAATGCAATACCACAGCCCTCGGAAACTGAAAATAAGCAAACTTGGGTTGGAAATACACTGGATTTTTTCCAATAATGAACCAATAAACCACCAGGACATCTCATTAGTGGATTTGTTGACTTTCCCTCAAGACCAGCTGTGCTTTCATTTAGCCAATGTGTTTGTCCTGATGCAAAAGAGTTGGTGGATAAGAGTTCCGAACACTGCCAAGAACCACTTTGGCATTAAAAGCTCTGAATTCATAGGATCTTCTCAGAACACAACTGAGTGTTTTAAGAGCTCCTCAGCCATCTCAACAAGATGTGAGGAGCTAGGGGTTCCAGTGGTCCTGCTCCCAGCCTATAAACTGCTTGTTTTAGCTAAACAAATTAAGAGTACATTAGATACACTCCAACTTTACATCTCTTAGTAACTGCTGCAATTGTATTTAAAGGTATTTAGTGACTACGAATGGAGAGGGAACCCCAAATGGATAGCATGGTGATCCAGGAGACACTCTCCCTGTTAAGGCAGAGGCCAAGCAGCAGCAGCACTGCAAGCCCTTTTGCTTCCCTCACCTGCCCCGACCCAGAGGCTTTGCTGAGATGCTCAATAAAGGCATTAAATATCACTTACAACCTGGCTACAGGGACTGAGCTCCTGCACAGTGATCCTTGGCTCTTCCGTGTGCTGCCGACACAAGGGACACGGCACATATGGCACAGGAACATCATTCCAGCCAATTTGCACATTTCCATTCCCTTCCATTCAGTTGTTAACAGGAAAAATGGAGCTTTAACAAAAAACCACAGCTATTGATACCTAGCAGAAATATTTCACTTTTTTTTCACTTGTTACATCCTTCCAGCCTGCCAGATGAGGTGAAATGCTGTTTCTGAGAGCAAATGTACCATGCATTTTGCTAAAAGAGGAAAACACAATGAAATCCATGAGTAATTCCATAGAAACAATAAGGCAGCTCTCACATAGTTCCAGATTACTGGGTTAACAATTGCAAACAGGAAATTTAAAAATATCTTTGTTTCTGCAATTCTGGTTTATTTTTTCCTGACAAAATATACTATTGCTTAACTCTCTGCTTTCTTGACTACTTGCTAAAACTAATGGATGAAGCACAAAAAGTTGCTGAATATCCCAGCAGAAGCCTACACTGGTTAGCTGGGAAACTAAGCACATCCACACCCAGTGAGTGTCCTCACTCCTGCTCTGCCTGTAAGCACAGGACTAAGCCATGGCCTCACCTGGAGAAGCAGCACCCCTCAGTTTTTGGGGATGTGCCTGGGAGGAAAGGAAGGAAACTCCTCCATGGGCTGCTGGCTGGGAACCCTGCACATGTTGCCAGCCTCTTCCAACAGCTCTTCCAAAGGCTCAGGGGATTGCAACAAGGAGGAGCTTGCACTCTCCAAGACCAGGAGAAAATATTCATCCCTGGCATCCTGGGTGCCCCAGGCTGTGGTCCCAGTCCTGGAGAGCACTAAGCACCAGAACAAAGCAGGAGATCATGGAATCATGGAATCATTTGGGTTGGAAAAGACCCGCAAAATCATCAAGTCCAGCCATTCCCCCAGCACTGCCAAGTGCAGCACTAACCCATGTCTCTAGCCTACATGTCTCTTAAATCCATCCAGGGATGGTGACTCCACCACTGCCCTGGACAGTCTGTGCCAGGGATGACAACCCTTTTGATGGAGAAATTTTCCCCAATATCCAATCTAAATTTCCCCTGGCACAACCTGAAGCCATTTGCCTCAAGATGTTGCAGCTGGATCACACCACACTACCAGAGACCATGGCCCCCAGGACACCCCTGTCCCTCAGAGAATGCCCTCCTGAGGGGGTGGAGATGCCCAGTCACTACTTGGGGTGGGGGACCAACACCCCAGGAAAAAATCTACATGAGAGACCTGCTGAGATTTGCCAAATACCTTGTTATTGCCATTCTATTATATACAAGAGGTATTTGGATGCAACAGCCAGGTAACATCCAAAACCAGCCATGCTAAAGTCCTAAAATGGACTGTGAACAGGCTCATTCTTTTTCAGATGAAACTCTGGAAAGGAATTACTATTCATATCAGTCAGCCAGCATAAGATATGCTAATGTACACCCACGTTACAGGGTTATCAGCCCTGATAAGATGCATAACATGGTCACTACAAAAAACCCACGTGATTCCAAAGCAGTAGCTCACCTGTGTCACAAACCAGCCTCCAGCACTGCTACAGAGCACCTTTATAAGGCACTGTTAAAGCCACAAACCATACTTTAATAAAATGTGTTGAGAACTGCAAACCTACAGGCTGCCGTATGAGAGAGGGCTACCCCCACCCAGGAGAGGGCTGTCTGGGCAAGGGGAACACACCCAGGTTTCAGTGTAGTTATACTACACTGCTACTACAGAACTTACATTGCTCACAAAGAAGAAAACATATTAAGGTAATATTAAAGATGGTGGTCTCTGAGTTTTGGAAAGCCTTATAGTGATTGTATAACACTTTTTCTCTTCACCAGTATCTCCCCATTCATAGTTACACTGCTTTGATAATTTTGCCAAGACATCTTTACCCGTGTCCTTTATTATGCAGCTACTCAGCACTAAGGAAAAAGCTCCCCTTTGCTTGCAGAACTCATTTCTTTGTTGTGACATGGCTGCCATCCCACTAGTGCTGAACTCAACAGGTACGCAGGTGCCCACAGGACCGCTCACAAGACAGTGAAGCTAAAGGCTTGGGCTGCTGGAGAGCACTCATTAATCCATATTATTTTTCTTTTTTTTTTTAATTAACCATGAATTGTGTTTAATATTTCTAACATTTTATCATTTCAGAGGTAAAATCTGGGTAAAACCTTCTAGAATTAGATGAATCTTTATAAACAAAAATCTGTGATCTCTCCTGGCTCTCAGGTACCAACAGGCCAGACGATGTTCGTGTAGTCCAGTCCTTTCCACACTGTTGTCCACTCTTGTTATTACTTAGACTAAGATTTTCTAAAGCATTCTAGCACAGGCATCAGCATGGCTTGTTCATGACACCTGTTGTGGGCAGGCTCCCAGAAAAACTAAGCCTATCATCTCGACTAACTCTTCAGGGAAAATGTAAATAATCTGAGATTTTTAGTTATTTGAAAAACTTATACACCTTGGTCCTATCTGAACTCGGCACATGAAAGGAAATCATTCTGGGCACAGCACAATTAACCTCAGGGATTCCCTCTGCTGTGATAAAACCAAAGCAAACAGCACTCTAGTTTTAGGATTACTCTCATCTTCAAATTTTACCCAAATTTCCAAATTTGCCCACAGCTAGTGATAAGCCTGGGTAAAAGAGTGGAACTAGATGCTGCCGTGTAAAACCAGACCTGTTTTTGAAAGGGGAAATGCTGAATGTTCTGTTAGGGGCATAAAATCTGCCCACACACAGGGCTTAGCTTTGCAGTGTGACAGAGAAGTGCTTTCCTTAATCCAGCCATGTTCACTCTATGTCCCAGGGCATCCAGAGTAGCTCCCATCATCATTTTAGGCTAATGTGACAACTGCATGAGCTGCTTTTAGGTAACTAAACCTCTTACTAAGTTATTGACCACTGCTAGGCCTGGAGCAAGAAGGTTCGAAGTTTAAATATACACGAGGTAATAAAATCAATACTTGTTATTTCATTTAGCGAGCACGATCCCACCCTGCAGCACCAGGTGCATGTTGTAAGAACAGGTAACAAAATACTGCAGAGAAAATGAATAATTTTCCTCCCCTCACCTACAGCTGTAACGAGTAACCCTGTACAGATTTCTAGTTGAACAAACTCATACAAAAGGACCTGCCTTGTCTTGGATATGAGCTTCTGTAATGTTTCCATTGTAGATGAGACACCCAGAGACTTGTCATTATGGACTTTTTCCAGCCCCCAGCAACTCGTCAGCCAGCCCATCCCCTGCTCCCAGGAAGGAGGAATGGAGGGTGTCCCTGAGCGGCATGGCACAGACACCACGGCACAGTGCCACCAGCCAGCAGCATCACCTGCTAGCTGAGGAGAAGGCAGAGCTCCTCACACCACGCAGCTGACCCACCTTGTCCCACATTACCTGTGCCTGAGCAGCACGTGGCTGGCCCAGGGACCCTGGCCCATGGCCTGTGCACAGCTGCCACCAATCTTTCTGTCCAGCCAGACCTATCCTTGAGGCAGCACTGACCCATGGCACCTGCTGAGTCTCAGCTTCTTCACACATAGAGACCACTCCCTCCTCCACTTCCTTTCCTGGCCTTCTTCAAAGAGCCACCTCCTTTGCCAACCAGTCCCCACACCCCAGCTGTCCCTGCTGCCTGCAGACCCAGTACTAGGCAGAACAACACCAAGGATGGGCCCAAGAGGAGAGGAGCCAGCACAGGCGATGGATGGGCCAGGAAGCCACGGAGCGCGAGGGTGGCTGCTCAGGACAGAGCACTGGGCAGCTGAGGTGTGGGATTTCATCAGCACGGACAGCCACACCAAAGAACACACGACCTGCACTTAAGGGGAGTCAAACAGCCCCATGCCCGCTTTGGCATTATTGTCCTTTGCCCCTAAGATCATCTCCATCCTTCCCAGACAGCTGGAAGCTGCTTGTCTGGAGCAGCTCAGGCAAACAGAGAGAACAGGAATGATCAAACCTCAGCCTCACAGGGAGTCGCAGTGTTCTGTGAACATACCAACAGCCCCATGGCTCAGCACACTTCAGCAGTGTCCACGGGTCTCCAAAGCATTTGTCCCACAAGTGGCGAGGGCTCCATTGCCCTGTCTCCAACTTCTAAACCACGTTACATAAGTTTAACACATTTTGATACTTTGAAAATATCAATTTGCCATCAAAACTGCTGAAATTGCCACAGAGATGTTCCCCAGCCTCAGGTGCAAGGGAGACTGTGACTGCTGCAGGGACAAACCCATGAAAAATATTTCTTCCTGTCAGAAGGGAAACATGAAAATGCTTGATCTGTGTCTACAAAACCAAACCAGAAATGACACCTTTTTTTTTTCTGAACTGCACACTGTACATCATGTTAAAAAGAAACAAAAGTATGATTAAAACATTGGGCAAGCCTCCTGAACACTGGCACAACTTGGCACACTGGCTCCTTTTTGGTTCCTTTTTGCCACACCTATGAAACATTGTATTTTTGGTTGCAGTACTATATAACATTGAATTTTTTTCTTGCAGTTCCATATAAACATTAACATGACTGCTTTGAGTATCCAAGAGAGACATGATTTTATACAACTAAATCCTCAGTTTGTTTTGTTTTTTTTTTTTTTTACTATCTATTCGCTTGAATATTACCAAGAAAAGCAAACAGTGTCATAGATAAGCTGTTTGATACTAAATACTCCATGCACTTCTCTGATATAATTATCTCAGGTTTTGACAGTGTGACAAGTGAACTCCTCCTCAGTTTTCTTTCTTTAAAATCAGTCTCTGGGCACTACCGTAAGCTAAGGAAAAAAGGGTACAATCCCCCCCACAAGCAGTGCTACAAATCGGTTCTGCCTATTCTGCCCCTTCATTCACAAAACCAAACACCTTTCCTCGTGCTATTGACCCTGACCTGCCCACAAAATTATCATTTGCTCGATCAGGTACAACCAACCTCTTTTCATCAGTTTCAATCAAAATTCGCCATCCTGTCCAGGCAGCTTAACTTGTTTTGCTGTTTACCTCTTCAGGAATCCACTCTGTCATCACTTTGCCTGAAAATCTTAATTTTTTCAGGTGCTTAAACTTTCTAAGTTTCAAGTACACATGCTTGAGGCTTCTCTCCAGCCTCACCTCACCATCTGTGCCCGAGTCCTCACTGACATAGGCCAACGCGAGTCCTGCGAGCCTCCTGTCCCGGACCACACGTGCAGAGCACCCTTCTGCCAGCACTGACACTAGGACTGGCTATTTCTGTATTTCCCTTCCTGTTTCTACAAAACTTCTAAAATAAACAGCGGAACATGGTTCCTAATGCCACGGCAAAGTGTTTTGAACAGTTCATTCTGCGCACGGAAGATCCGCGGATGCCCCAGGGCCCGCTCGGGCATCCGTGAGCCGCACCAGGCAGTGCCTCTCGCCTCCGCCTCCTCCGCCAGCTATTTGGAGACGCCGCTGGGCGCTGGTTCCGAAGAAAGAACGACAGCCTAACCTGACTGGACCCCTGCCGTAAAAAGCGCTCATCCAGGTGATTCACCTGATTTTAATTGCACTTTTTACACTTCAGTCACTCCTGGACAATTGCTGCTATGCCGCTGACACTCCATCCCCCTCCTCCGTCACACCCGAAGGGAGCGAGGGGTCCTGCCGGGGGGCTGCCCCCGCGTGCACCCCCCTTCGCCCGGCGACCCCCTTGCCCGGCACACCGGCTGCCCGGGCGGTGCGGTGGCTGTCGAAGCTTTCGGTCCCCAGTCGCCGCCCTCGCCCCATCACACCAGGCGCCACCGAAGTTCCGCCGCCCGCCCCAACTCCGCCGCGGTCGCCCATTGTCTGCGCGCCGGGAGGCGCTTTGGGGAGAAACGAGCC